>JAEUYN010001318.1:600000-760663 GCA_018257835.1 Euura lappo
CAATCGTTGCCTAGCTTACCAGTCTTGAAGAGACAGTTCATAGTGCACGCTCTTTGTTATTAAATAATATCGGAGAAAAGTTCTTGTGAATTCGGGTGTCAAAGATGAGTGACCGGCGAAAAAAAGCAAGTGGTCATCAATACAGCAAGCGTGCTAAAGAATCTTTAGAGAAAAATAATTAAGTAATAAAGAAAACGCACAAATTAGACTCGTTTCTTGTTATATCAAAGGAGAAGAAAAGTGATCCGAAAAATGAATCTACTCCTTCGAATTCGAGTGGGTGTACAGTTCCGGAAGTTTCAGCAGCCTTTTCTAGTGGAAGTACAAAAACTTTCCCAGCAATGCTTACTTCTGAACAGCAACCTGAGAAATCTGAGCAACAACTACAGTCACCCGAGCCACAAGAGTTACCTGAGCACCAAGCGCTACCTGACCAACAAGCACTACCCGAGCAACAAGCGCTACCTGACCAACAACAACAAAAATTTTTGGGGCAACAATTCACAGTGTCCAAAGACCCAGCCGAGTGGATAATCAATGATCGCTTGCGAGATTATCTGTCGATTCACGGTATTGAACAGAACGCGGGTGAAGATTTTTCCAGCAGCAAGCGGCTGTACGACGACCAAACACGTTACCTGTCGAAATCTCTATTCGAGCGTCATTTTTTGAATGTAGAAAAAAGCATCCGTAACTGGCTCATTTACTCAGAGTACTGGTCGAGTGTGCTGCGGACCAATTTGGGTCTCAATTTGGTTGCAAAGAAGGATTCAACGACTGGAAAAATGGTTAAAGTAGGGTAGCACGCCACGAAAATTCATCCGGCCACAAGTCGTGCGTATTGAATTTGAAAAAAAGGGGGAATACTTGTGGTCGGATATATCTATAGATCGAAAACTGACCATTCAACTGGAAGAAGAAGTACTATACTGGAAAAATGTGCTCAAACGTGTCGTGGCCACAGTAAAAGCTCTTGCGCCGCGTGGTCTACCGTTCAGAGGTCATGATGAGAAGTTTGGGTCGCAATGGAATGGAAACTACTTGATGTCCTTGGAGCTAATTGCGGAATTCGATCCATTTTTGACAGAACACATTTCTCGGTATATATAACAGTGGCAGTGGTCACACTAGTTACTTATCTTCTACCGTCTGTGAAGAATTCATTCAACTTATGGCGCACAAAGTGAAAAGTGTCACCAAAATTGTTGACTTGATGACATGATTGTTGATTTTACGCCCGATGTATCTCACGTCGACCAGCTAACATTTGTGGTCCGATATGTGCAAGATGATGGTTCGCCTGTCGAGCGCTTCCTCGAATTTATTCCGAACGCGGGTCATTCAGCACAGCAAATGGCAGGAGCTATAACTGCCACATTGGATAAATTCGGAATTGACATTACGAACTGCCGAGGACAGTCTTACGATAATGCTGCTCATATGTTGGGTGTTTATAACGGTCTACCGGCCCGAATAAAAAAACTTTCACCCAGAGCTGAATATTTGCCATGCGCAGCTGACTCACTTAATTTGGTTGGGGAGTCCGCTGCAGAAAGCTGCGAAGAGGCATGCAGGTTTTTTGCTCTTTCCCAAGAGGTGTATAATTTCTTCACGTCATCGACTCAACACTGGGAAATTTTCCAAAACGAGATCCAACTAACACACGAGTTGGAGGGAGGTCAAAGGGAAACAGCTTCCATAAAAAGTCTGTCAGTGACTCGGTGGTCAGCACGTGCAGATGCTTGTCGGAGTTTGTACGAATCATGGGAAAACATTTTACGTGCATTGCGTTTCATCGAGGATAACACACACCTGAAAGCTATCGTCAGGTGCGAAGCTAAAGGTATTAGACTTAAGCTTGAGCGATTGGAAACGGCCTTCATGACGCTTTTCTGTGGCTTTATATTGAGCCGAATTAACGCTACAAACAAGAAATTGCAGAGTGTAGATATCGATATATTTACAACCGTACAGCTTTACGAATCATTGATCGTCCTTCTCACAAATAGGCTTAATGCTCTCGCCGTACTCAGTATAGGATCACAGGTGTCAAAATCCCTATATTACGAAGACGTGATAAATGAATTTGCTAATAAAAAATCAAGACGTGTAATTCTATAAGTACGAATATATACACAACAAGTATTTTCGCATTTTTATTTGTTATCTTATTTTTTTTCAGGTATATCGAAGGTGAGCATAAATAAAGTTGGGCATAATTGGAAAAATATTATTGTGTATTATAGAAATCCTCTCTACCCTTATTTTAGTGTTCAAAAGGATAGCTTTTGTTACAAAATTTTTTTTTTTTCATAATTTTTGTAGCGTTGGGCGGCCAAGTTCCTATATCTGTCTCTGGCACCCGCAGTGACGTTAGGCACAGTGAAGGATTCGGGTACTGTATGAACGAAATCTATGTAGATTTGAATCGAGAACCAGTAGTTAAGCTTGTCTTCTGTCTTCAGGTCAATCGTGCGATTCGTGTAAATCCAATTTTTGCCTACTGGGCTCTTTACAATTCCTATGATAGTCCCACGGTCGCGCTCACCAGCTGGATCAGAGACATTTCGTTAGTTAAAAATTTCGTCGGAAAGTGACGAGCGCAATGGCCAGTTAAATCATTTGTATGTCTTAGGGGCGTCCATAAATTACGCGAGGCGTTTAGAGGGGGGAGGGGGTCGAGCCGAATCTCACCCAATCTCACGTGGGGGCGAGGGGGGAGTCGCGGCAAATATCACGTAATTTTTTTTGTATCAATAAATTATATTTTTTGTTGATAAATCCAACTCATTCAAGCACATATTAACGTATTTACACTAAAAATACGCATTTAGAAGCGAAATCTCACGTGAGATTAGGGGGGGGGGAGGGGGTCGAGCCAAATCTCACGAAATCTCACCCACCAAGGGGAGGGGGAGGGAGAAAAAATTGTCTCACGTAATTTATGGACGCCCTTACCTCTAATTTCCTGTTTTACGTTTCCAAAAAAAAAAAAAAACGTGAAACCCTGACCCCGGTAAAGTTCCGGAATGATACTTCGAATCCTCGAGGAACCAGCAATCTGACATGAGATCTCATTGGATAGCGAATTGGATAGTCTCTCCAGGCCTCATCTGCACCCTGCACGAAAATATTCACAGCGGATACCGCAGCAAGGAAAATAACTATTTTCATCGTTGAAGGCTGCCGAGTATATCACGGTGACTGATGAAGAAAATACAGAGTTAAGAGGCAACTAGTTTGCGTTGATTCCGTCGAGTGATGAAGGCACCAAAATGGAGCAGCTTCTATACAAAAAGTGCGTGGATGCGCGGGGGAGTTTGGAATCCACGAGAAACGAAAGTCAGCGATACCGTTCGTAGAGCCAATCGGATGTGCGGTTGTTCGAAATCTATCATGGTCAATGATAACTGCTCGTAGACCAATCAGGAGGTTCGAAATTGCACGAGAAACAGCCATTAACACGTGTTGGATAACAATATAGCTACTCGCATCAATCTTATAAAGAAGGTAAAGATCTACAAGAAATTGATGTAGTAATCTGGGACAAAGCACCAATGGTCCCAAGATATCGCGTGTCTAATGGCAAAAACGTAACGGCAAAAGGTCATATATATATTTTTTTTGTATTTGGGATAAAAACCCGAAGATTTGTTCATAAACGTTTAAATTTAATATTGGCTCAACTCAAAGCAGAAGGTCGTAACATCCAATTTTTTTCTTCAAATTGGCGCTTACGTCCTTCTGCTTTTACCTTGGTTTTTTTTTTCTATGAATTTTGGAAACGTTGTCGATTTCGATTTTTCTTTGCGTTTCATGAGTTTTTATAACTACTTGAAAGAATTTTTTTTAAATGGTCGTTCTTTCAATTTATCTTTGCGTTTTACGAGTTTTTGCAGTTATTTGAAAAAATCATGAAAAATAAAAAAAATAAAAACGGCGCTCACGACCTTCTGCTTTTAACTACCAATATTTTTTATCGAATTTTTTTAAATGGTCGTTCTTTCAATTTATCTTTGCGTTTTACGAGTTTTTACAGCTATTTGAAAAAATCATGAAAAATAAAAAAAAAAAATGGCGCTTATGACCTTCTGCTTTTATCTTAGTATTTTTTTTCATAAATTTTCGAAACGGTCGTTTTTCCGATTTATCTTTGCGTTTTACGAGTTTTTACAACTGTTTGGAAAAATCCCAGCAAACACGTATCCTTTCTGTTTCATAACATGGGACCCACAAAGCAACCTCACATCGGTTACCTCACATCAATATAAGTGTAATGTTACATTTGTAGGTTACTCGCTTATAACAAATGCAACGTAACTGTTATATAACCAGAGCCCTACAAAGTGACCTAACATCGGTTAGGTTGCATCAACCTCAATGTATTGTAACAGTTGTTACCTTCGTTCAGATGACAAAATGTGATTTCATACTGATATGGCTATGCACACATCGTTAGGTGGATGTTATATTAACGCCATGTAACGTTCAGCGGTTTGAAAGCGCGCCAAATGGCGGCGTCCCGGTCGAGCGCCACTGCTCGAGGCCGCCCCCTGGCGAAAATGAGAACTCTGCAAAATCTTTACAAAAATCTACAAACGAAAATGCAGAAAAATTCAGAGTTTTCCAGAAATGTAAACTCTGTTATTCGCTGTGAAAATCTGGAAAAATCTGGAAAAATGTGAAAATTTCTGTTGTAGAGTTTTACAGAATTTTCCGGAGTGTAGAAATTTCTTGTGAACACAGAAATTCCGAGTTTTGCAGAAAAATTAATGATTTTCGATGTAAAATTTCGTAAAATTCCGCGGTACAGTTTTGCAGATTTTCTACGAGTGTGCGCAATATTTTCCATGCAGAAGAATCCGAAGTTTTGCAGAGGAATTTATGATTTTCGATGTAAAAATCTGAAAATTTCTGCTGTACAGTTTTGCAGAATTATCCAAATTGTACAAATTTCACGACAACAGAGAAATTCAGTAGCTTGCAGAGAAATTGATGATGTTCGATGAAAAATTTTGTAAAAGTCCGCGGTAGAGTTTTGCAGATTTTTCACAAGTGTGCGTAATATCTTCCATGCAGAAAAATCCGAAGTTTTGCACAGAAATTTATGATTCTTAATGTAAAAATCTGAAAATTTCTGGTGCACGCAGTTTTGCAAAATTTTCAAAAGTTCACAAATTTCACGACAACAGAGAAATCCAGTGCCTTGCAGAGAAATTGATGATTTTCGATGAAAAATTTCGTAAAAGTCCGCGGTAGAGTTTTGCAGATTTTCCACAAGTGTGCGTAATATTTTCCATGCAGAAGAATCCGAAGTTTTGCAGAGGAATTTATGATTTTCGATGAAAAAATCTGAAAATTTCTGCTGTACAGTTTTGCAGAATTATCCAAATTGTACAAATTTCATGACAACAGAGAAATTCAGTGCCTTGCGGAGAAATTGATGATTTTCGATGAAAAATTTTGTAAAAGTCCGCGGTAGAGTTTTGCAGATTTTCCACAAGTGTGCGCAATATCTTCCATGCAGAAAAATCCGAAGTTTTGCACAGAAATTTATGATTTTTGATGTAAAAATCTGAAAATTTCTGGTGCACAGTTTCGCAGAATTTTCAAAAGTTTACAAATTTCACGATAACAGAAAAATTCAGAGTTTTGCAGAGAAATTTATTATTTTCGATGACAAATTTCGTTAATTTCCGCTGTAGAGTTTTGCAAATTTTCCACAGTGTGCCTGGTTAAAAAAAATCTATGCGAAATTTCTACAAAAATCTATGAAAGCAAATGAACAAAAAGTCGGAGTTTTTCAGATATGTTAACTCTGTTACTGGCTGGTAGAATCTAGAAAAATCTGAAAAAATGTGCTGTAGAGTTTTTCAAAATTTCCTGAAGTATGGCGTCATCCAAGTAGTACGTAACGCTATTTTTGACCCCCCCCCCCCCCCCTCCTAAGTGTTACGTTATGCTACCAATTGCTAAGATTATGATAAGGGGCCGTGCATAAATGACGTCACCATGAATTCTGCCTTTTTGACCCCCCCTCCCCCCATGTCACACCAAGTCACAAAGCTTGGACCCCCCCCTCCCCAAGGTGACGTCACAAAACTTTCACATACCCCCCCTCGGGCGGGCTTTTCAAATTTGAGACAGGGTTTTTTGACTGAATATTGAAGAAAAATTGAAATTTCGAAATGTGACGTCACATTTGCGTGTACCCCCCCCCCTCCCCATGTCACAAAACGTCACATTTTCGGTGACTCCCCTCCCCCCCTTTGAGTGGTGACGTCATTTATGCACGGCCCCTAAAGCGCTGGAAATTAAAAAAAAATAGGATCATTTTTCATGGTTACAATTAAACTGTTTGGCGATGTGGATATATGCTTTTGTTTCTCAAGTATTTATTGGAAATAAAAACCGTAACGTCTGACGATATCCCCCCCCCCGCCCGCCCCCTCCCCCCCAACAAATGGTCACGTTTTGACCGACCCCCCTCCCCCATAGTAACACCCCCCCCTGAGCATTACGTAATACTTGAATGACGCCTATGGACATTTCACAGAAACAGAGAAATTCGAAGTTTTGCATAGAAATCGATGATTTCCAATTGTCAATTCTGGAAATTTCTGCTGCAGAGTTTTTCAAATTTTCCCCAGGTACAAATTTCTCAGCAGCAGAAAAATCCGGAGTTTTACGGAGAAATTTAGTACCCGTGACCGCCACGCGGCGGCGTTGCTTCCCGCAGCCAAGTAATCACGGTGGGGATATATGTTGGCGCGGCACCGTGGCCACGTCACCCGTGCCTAGACTACTGTCGGGCCAATATTTTCTAGAGGCGGATGAAGAAATCCTAACTTGCAGAGATGCACAGGAATTTTCCAATTTCTTCAGAATTTCGCCTCGAAATCGTAAACACAAATGAATAAGGGGCGGCTGATTTAGGGGGGGGGGGGCGACCCCCCCCGTGCGCACGCCTAGGGCTTGTGTTGAAGAGATTTTCAGAGATATGTATAATTTATCGGAATTTTCCGCGGAAATGCAGATATTTACAGGTGGGATCCATTTCTGAAATTCGTACTTGAAGAGATTTCCAGAAATATGTATACTTTTCGGAATTTTTCGCGGAAATGCAGATATTTACAGGCGGGGTCCATTTCTGAAATTCGTACTTGAAGAGATTCCCAGAAATATGTATACTTTATGGGAATTTTCCGCGGAAATGCAGATATTTACAGGCGGGGTCCATTTCTGAAATTCGTACTGGAGAAATTCCCAGAAATATGTATACTTTATGGGAATTTTCCGCGGAAATGCAGATATTTACAGGCGGGGTCCATTTCTGAAATTCGTACTTGTGGAGATTTCCAGAAATATGTGTACTTTTTCGCAATTTTTCATCGAAATGGAGAAATAGATACGCACAAAGGCGTCGCGGAATAATTTTTGTGCTACAGAAATTTTCAAACAAAAAACTCTGATTTTTCTATGGAAAAAATTCTGATTTTTCTCAATAAAAAAACTCTGATTTTTCTCTGAGAAAAACTCTGATTTTTCTCTGAGAAAAACTCTGATTTTTCTCTGAAAGGTGTTCCAAATAACAGACAAATGTAGAATTTTTTGCAGAGTTTTTCGGAGAAAATTGCGGAGTTTTTCAGAATTTTTTTTTCGCCAGGGGCCATTTTCATTCTTACGCGTCTCCGGAGTCCCGGCGTGTGGCACGTGTGTTAAGTCGTATAATTCTCGATTAAAGTGGGTGTGAATAAATAAATAAATTGTGTCCAGTGACAAAAAAGGTGCAGCAGATCACAGGTAATGAATGTTTTTGATTTTCTATGGTATTGAGTGCATGTTATTTCCGGATATATTGATCTGAGATCCTAACCTTGAATTTACTTTGATATGGATGTGCGTACGATACGTAATCATACATCATAGACTCATTGTTATAAGTCCCTCATCTTTTTTCGAACCTTTATTGCAGGTACATATCAAAAAGACGCAAGAATCAACTCAGTTCCGAACTCGCTCGTGCAGCTATTGCTTCATGTATTTCGTTCTCTGGCTTAGATAACAATGAATCAAGAAGTGAATCTGTGCCTCCGCTGCCAGAATCAAGTAGATCGTCGGTTTCAGATATTTATGAAAATGCTGTTGAAGAATTAACGTCAGCAGAACATGATGACACTCATTGTCAGTCGAACCATAGCGATGCTGACACTATCCTGAACCATAGTGATTCTCTATCCGATATGAGCCAGCGATTCGTCAGTGATGATACCACAATAAACGAAGAGAAATCAAGTCTGAGGCAGGATTTACAAAACTTGATCGTTGAGTGTAACTTACCTCGTGTAACGAATTGATAATAAAATAATAATAATGATAATAATAATAAAAATAAGATAGATGCGTAGTTAACACATACTTGATAGACACATACGTATAATACAAAGACCTGTGATACATGTAAAACTGCAATAAAGAGATACTTATTAAATTGAAAAAAAAAAAACCAACATATAAGATTTATTGCTCATTATTGGAATTTCAAATTAAATCTATTGAGAGGAATATGCGCACAAAAGTCGAGCGAATATCCAGAATCTTGAGGCATATTCACTCGAGCGAGGGCGCAGATTCCTCCCTATAGATTCAAGTTGAGATGTACAGCTGTATATGCATATACAAACCTACTAACATTTCTACCACAAGGTTATGTAACGTGTTACCACTCGTTACCTAATTATGATCTTACTGTTAGATGTTGGCAACGTAACCAATAGTAACACGGTTACATGTACCGAGCCTTTCTGAGGAAGCGAAACAGACCCTCTCTCTCCCTCGCCCAGGTATGCCCAACGCAGGCCTGTGGAGGGGGAAGGGTTCGTTTCGCTTCCTCAGAAAGGCTCAGTATGTTATTTACATGTTACCTTGGACTGCATAGGAAATTACAAGCAACGACACAGTTGCATGTAACTAACCAGTTACCTTACGCGTTATATTTGGTTTGCTGGATGTTACCTTCTATTTATACAAACGTGTCTGCTGGGATCATTAAAAATCATGAAAAAAAATAATACGACGTTTTGCCTTTACGTTGTTTTTTAATTTTCCTTGAAAATTGTAATGCAAGAACGACGTATCCGCCAAACTTACGACCTTTTGCACTTACATTTTTCGATCTCGTAATTTCAATTGATCTATACGTTTTGACCGTTTTCAGAGCGAATGGCGTGAAAAAAAAAAAATTATACGACCTTTTACCACCAAAATCGCGTTTTTGGCGCTTACGACCTTATGCCATTAAACACGCCATATTTTAACGAATATATTCACTAATACACTTTTTTGCATCTTCTACATGTCGGTAGAGGTAACGTGAATAGTAACTGAAAAAAAAAACAGGGCTCATGATTACGATCCAGATAAAACGTAACAAACAAACAAGACTCGAAGAGATGTTCAGGAGACACACACCCTCTGAAATGAACTGCTTTCAGAAAGTTGAGACAGTTCCACCTTCCCGATCCAACGTCATAGAACATATGATGTTAAAAATGTTGAGAGCCACTCAGCTTGGATTTCGATGATATTTCAAAGCATGTATATGACGAGCGATCGGCATATTAATTATGCCGTGTCGCGCTGGATAATCTTGCATTTGAATTAAGCTGAACAATTCTAAGTTAACTGGCATATGAAATCTACTTACTTTCACCTATGGAATTTTAACTTCATTTTTCATTCCACATCCTTGGTTTAACTTGAATATGCCTAAAAAATAAGTGTGGTACTTTCTAGTATCGATAAAAACAGGGAAGGTGACGCAAGTCGAAATGAATAGCAGACCTCACGAATTGTTAATAATAATATCGGAAAATCCCAGTAAACAAACGAAACATCGGGATTCATAACCGGCATGTCGAATTGTTTATAATAATTTCGAAAAATATCAGTCAAGTAACGGAACATCGACATTTATAGCCGGCATGTCGAATTGTTTATAATAATATCGAAAAATACCAGTCAAGTAATGAAATTTCTGCAGGGATAAGATTTTTTAAGAATTCGTCACGATAAATAATTCCTGGAGCAACGGGAAACGGAACCTATAATATAGCTCCAGAGTGACGACCTTTCGGGTGAACTCATCGACCACCCGTGCTGAAATCATCGATCTCAAACCCTACGATGACGTCATCGATCTCAACCATTCTGATGACTACATCGGCCTCGAACATTCCCACAAATTACGTGAGGCGTTCAGGGGGGAGAGGGGGTCGAGCCGAATCTCACCCAATCTCACGTGGTGGCGAGGGGGGGTCTCGGCTAATATCACGTAATTTTTTTTTATTCAGAAATTATGTTTCCTTGTCACGATCGCCAACATGTGTGTCATCTTGTATTGAAAATACTCTTTAACCCTGTGCGATGAGTAGGGGAAGGGGGGAAGGTGGGGCACATTGGGACGTGGGGCACATTGGGACAGCACGATTTTTCCTAGTTGCAAAACACTTAGGGCAACGTCATTTTTTATCTACATTACAAACACTAAGAGGAAACAGTATCCCGAGTTTAGTGGGCCCGTACGAAGTTGTTCGCTGACAATTAAAAAATTACACATTTAACGCTCGCCGGCTAAACTTTTTGATATTGATTCGTAAGGCTGTAGCTTCATAACCACTGCGTATTATCAAAAGTCGTTCCTACACATAGATAGGTACCATTTTAGATAACATTCAATGCGTGAAACATTTAGCGTTATACCGTGAAGATGCTTTGTTTTGAATTTTTTCATACTTTTGGGAGGGTGGGGCACATTCGGACACGCTTCACAGTGCTGTATATTTAAATAGGAAGTTCGTCGAATAACTGAAATACGATTGAAATCGGTTGTACAATCCCTCAATATTGCACGATATCGATAAACTTTTATGTTCATTATCATTTTTGCAAATAGAACAGAAATATTAGCCATGCATAACAAGTATGAATTTTTTCGTCATCTGAACCATTGTCCAACGTCAGATGAAAAAAATGTGGATCGTAAGTGGTTATTTATGATTGTCACTGTTGAAGAATTTATGATAATTCATGTATCAAATCAAACATCACAAACAACCGTAAGATACGATGTGGGACATGCCTTTTCGAAAAATGCGTAGCACATTTTTGTATCAGTGAAAATGCCATTGTATGCAATTCAGGCTAGTAGGTAATGAACAAGCAACTGATCCATAACAAATCCGGACTAATATAAACTGTCCTGGAGGTCGAAAATTGGCTCTGAAAAAAACCGTCCCAATGTGCCCCACCCTCCCCTACGAACTGATCAAACTGTTCAAGCTTTGATATTGCGTTTGTGAATTTTTGTTCGCCGTTCATCAACTCACACCGAATCTCTGCCGTATTCTTGTTAACTTGAACTTGAACCTATCTTGCGGTTTGATTATTGAAGTTTTTTTTGGCAAAGTTGGTTGGAGAAAAACAACACCGATCGTATAGAAACGATAATAACTGACTACCAAGCAGTGGCTCGTGGTGTGAATAATTACTAACAGGTCAACGCTTTTTACAACCCAGTTATTTAAATTTTGTTGTGGCCTCTCGGATTCCGTAGAAAAGTTCCTCAATTTCATATTACACAGCAGAAATTGGATCATGGCTAGTGATATCTCGTGAACATCCAGTTTTTTTACAGACCGAAAAGAATCCGATCGAAGAAGTGTCCAAGAAAATCTACTGGAACTTGAGTGTTCGTTTCATCACTCGCCATTTCAACACAAGAACAAGATGAAAATTCAATTGGACTTCCACTGTTCTCTGTTTTGTTTCAGGAGTACGTGGAGCTTGTTCTTCGTCAACGACGTCAACTTTATATGATCGTAAATATTGTAGGATGTGTGAAACAGTTTTGAGGTTCTAATCGCAGTGTATACATTTTACAAGCATATATATTTATTCTTTTATGGAAAAAGCCTAGCCCGATGTAACTAGAGAATAATAAAATTCGTATTACGTACAATTTTTCTAAACTTATAATGGAAGAAATAATAAATTTTCACAGGCTCAATCCTCAGGATTTCCCAATTCACCTCTTGTGGTGCCTACTGCAGGCCCTGGCGGATCCGATTACACCTAAATTACACCAGAATTTGACCGTGTATTTGTGAATTATTTACACCCATGTTTACACCAGAAACGCACCAGAAATTTGTACACTCAAATTCACACTCCAATTACACCGCAACTACACCATAATTTTTTTCTATTAAATTTATAAATTTTTGCACAGAATTTCAAGAATTAGCAAAAAACATAATTATTGGAATTTTCTCATAAGGCAAATAAAAAAAAAAAAATGCATACATCATACGGATTTGAACACGGGCCGCCAGCGTGCCAGCTACGCGCCTTACCTACAGCTGCGCCGCGCTCACTCACTTAAGAATATGCGAACTTTACCGTGGTATACAGCGTACGCGTGCAACTTTTAGCTTGTAAATCTTTATTCTTTGGCGTAAATTCCGTGTAACTTTGGTATTCATCTGGTATAATCTCAAAGATCGTATGCCTTCCCTACTGAAAAAGATATTGTAAAATATTACACGAAAAATTACATAATGAATTACATAAAGTTATGATTGGATTCATGATATGAATTATCATGTAAATTGAGAATGTTGTAGATTATTATGTACTTTATCACATGATTTTTATTCTGACCATTGTTGTACAAATACACATAATTTATTATCTAATTTATATTGTGATGTTTTACATGATCAGATTTTACGATAGAAAAGAAAAAAAGTAAAATTTAGACCGGGGGATTTACGAGTTCCAACTTCTCCGAAGAAACTGGAAATCAATCACAATTATATCAAAGCTTATGAAGCTGAAACCTCGCTATAGTACTGTGAAGTACCGTAGCTCAGACGGTAGCGTCACTGCTTGCGAATTCAAAGGACGGCGGTTCGATCCCGACTCAGGGATCCGTTTTTTTTTTCTTTTTCTATCATAAAATCTGACCATGACGTAAAACATCCTACGATAAATCAGGTAATAAATTATGTGTATTTGTACAAAATGATGTTTAGAACAAAAATCTTATGATAAAGTACATAATAATTCGTATCGTGAATCCAATCATAACTTTATAAAATTTATCATGTAATTTATTATGTACTTTTTCATGTAATATTTTACAGGATCTTTTTCAGTAGGGTTAGCGTACATTCGGTGTACATTCGGTGTAGGCTCCGGGATTCCTGTTTTTTTTCGCTTCAGTGTAATTGCGGTGTAGGTCGGGTTTATTTTTGGTGTGAATTTCAGTGTTAACTTGGGTGTATACTTGGGTGTAAAAAATGCGCAAATACACGGTGTAGTTTTGGTGTGAATTGAGTATTTTTCGGTAAATTACCGAATTCCCACTAAATCCTACACCTACACCGTAACCACACCAGAAAAATACCGAAAAAACCCGCTGCCGTTGGTTCTGTCAGTGGGCACAGTCAAATTTAGGGGACCTAGCTTATAATCCTTCCCGCTGACTCGAAAATTCATCCAGTAGAAAAGTGTGACTCCTGGCTTCAGGTTAGCGAAGAGTCTCGTGCAAATATATTTACCGCCTCTTCCTTTGACTCCGTTTCCTCCGATACTCCCAGGTTCGCCAACTGGAAAAGAGACATTTCGTTACTTAAAAATTTCGTCGGAAAGTGTATGACGAGCGCAATGGCCAGTTAAATCATTTGTATGTCTTAATACCTGTAATCGTGTTGTTTTTGTTTCCATGAAACGCGAAACTCTCCATACCGGAAATAGGAAAGACTGTTACTTCGAGTCCTCCAAAAAGCAGCACGTCGATACGACCTAAAATATGAATGGCACCCTCAACACCCACGAAAATATTCGCAGCGGATACCGCAGCAAGGAAAATGACTATTTTCATAGTTGAAGCTTGTCGATTATATCAAGTAGACTGATGAAGAAAATATAGCGTTAAGAGGCAACTAGTTTGCGTTGATTCAGTCGAGTGATGAAGGCACCAAAATGGAGCAGCTTTTAGACAAAAAGTGTGTGGATGCGCGGAGGAGTTTGGAATCTATCATGGTCAATGATAACTGCTCGTAGACCAATCAGGAGGTTCGGAATCGCACGACAAACAGCCGTTATCACGTAGTGGATAACAATAGCTGTGGTGAGCATCCGGTTGTTGGTCACGATTTGCACGACCCGATGCGTTTATGATCACGAAATAGACTCTGGTTTATTGTAGGTATAAAACAAGTATACAAAAGCGAAATAAGTTCGTAGGTAGAACTTTGAGTGAATCGATAACTTCCGATTTGAATCTTTATTCAAATCGATTTTCAATCAAGTGAATTTTGGGTCCTTATTCGGATACCCTGTATAACCAATATGTTGCATTAATTCTATTTGAATTAATTTGAGAAAACAAGTAAATGGGCCCGCATTCGGATACCCGGAGTAACCAATTTTCAATTAATTCTATTTGAATGATCACATTTCGAAGATGTATAATTGTGCACGAGCCTCGTCGAAATGAATGTTCTTATAACACTCACATGAAAAGGGGAATCGCCTAGTAGATTAGCGGGACGAAAGCTACCGAATACATTTATTTTCACCTGACTACCACAAAATGACCGTATTTCGCCCCCGAAACGCGGGTCGAAAGTCGTCAATTTCGGACCAGAGGGAAGAAAAGTCGATTGCCGGGCAAAAAAGTAGATTGCCGGGCAAAAAAGTAAATTGCCGGGCAAAAAAGTGAACTTTTTTGCCCGGCAATTTACTTTTCTGCCCGGTTAATCACTTCTCTTCCATCTGGTCAAAAATTGACTACCTACTTTCCACTCGCGTTACAGCGACGGAATAAGGTCATTTTATCGAAGTCGGGTGAAAAATAGCATATGCCACACGGGAGGAGCGCAATTTTCACCTCGTGTTCGTGCTGCCCTCGCTGCACTCGCTTCGCTCGTGCCTCGGGCAGCAAACCTCGCACTCGGCGAAAATCGCGCTCTTTCCTCCCTTATAGCATAATATACTATTTCACGTCATTGATCAATGATCCAAATTGCTGGCGTTGCCATCTCGGAGCCGGAATTACCTCTTCGAGGTAGAAATTTTACACTTTTGAGCGGGCTATATCATTTCTGGACAGAGATTTCCTCATTTCGGAGTGCAAAAATGGTATCACTCGTCCAGAAGGAGGGAATTTCTGCCCGGTGCTGGTATAGCGTACCGAAATGACCTTTTTCTGACGCGCCATATCATTCTGGACAGATATTTTATTATTTTTGGCGCGTCATACCAAATCTGGTCTGAAATTACCTTTCTCTGGGAGTGAAAAACTCCAACCAGGTTCAACTTCCAAGTGTCATGGTTTTTTTAGATTGACAAAAAATATGGCGTGTGACTATAGGGACGATTGTTGATTTGCCACTCGTGTGATTGCTGACAACCCACACAGAACACTTACCAATTTTATACGTATATTGGACGTAATAATTTAGACGTTATACGTCTGATATACGTAAGTTGGGGGTCTACGTTTGGGATAGAAATAGGCTGAATGTCCGGGTAAAATCCGTATAGGGAACGAATGAGAAACGTCCGCTAAGATGTATAGAATATGTATTCTAGAGGTACAAGGAACAACTGTAAGACGTATATCGAGACGTATATATTACGTAGTTTGCCGTGTGCTGTACGTCAATTTACGTCCAATATACCGATGCGATACGCATGTCTTTCGTACTCTTCATGATTTTAAATACGTGTACTATACGTAAATCGAACGTATATACATGCATAACATATTACGCTTTTTGTGTATAGAGAACACGTATGGGTAGACTATTTATACGTATAGAGAACGTGTGAGATACGTATAAGGAATTTAAAAAACAGATTATTATGTAATACGTTATTTTTTTAACCCATTATTGGAGATTTCCGATATTTTAGGTTATTTTTATTCATAGTTGAGCACGCCTGTTAATTAAAACGCATTTTGCGATCGCTTAAATTTTTCGCTTTTCTAAGACCCAGCCGGGGTTCGAACCGAGGACGCTCGCCGCTCTTCGTATTACTAGTCGCACGCCCTAACCACTACGCTAAGCTGCCGCTTGTCCAACCATGCAGCGTTTCTATACATGATTTTATCAGGGACAATGATACATTCTTCAGTAATGTAAGTTCACTAATCTCTGTAAGAATCTATTTATGACTACACTCGATCGCTCGATAGTGAAAGAATATCGTTGAAGCTGTCAAATGTGCTGGGAACGTCTGGTGTACGTATATCGTACATATACCGGAAATACGGTGAAAATTAGCATTTGGCTCACTAAACTAATAGGTCTGGTTTACGTATACGAAACGTCGAAATCAAGCGAGTCTGCAAACCGTGTCTTGTTGTATGCTGTAGGTACGTATAACATCCGTATGACGAAAAAGAGGTAGCTTGGTGCGTTCAGCCTACTGGATTAGTACGTCTGATTTACGTATACGAAACGTAGAAATCAGGCGATTCTGCAAAGCGTGTGCTGTACGTACGTCTATCGTATCATTTTGGTTGTGCCAAACGTCAAGATACACACATCTGCCGTACGTATATCGTACGTAGAACGAAAATACGGTAAAAATTGGCATTCAGGCCTACTGAACTAATAGGTCTGGTTTACGTATACGAATCGTCGAAATCAGGTGGGTCTGCAAACCGTGGGCTGTACGTAAGTCTTTCGTATTACTTCGGTTGTGCCCAACGCCGAGATACACACATCTACTGTACGTATAACGTACGTATGGCAGAAAAGCGGTAGCTAGGTGCATTTCGGCTTATAGTAAAAATATGTCGCATCCACGTATATTAAATGTTAGGAACAAGAAAATGTATACGTCGTCAATGTCACAATGCGATACGTATGCGAAACATACCTTTCGTGTCGCCTACGTTGTTATCAATACGAAGATCTCACTTTTACTCGACGTATATCGTACGTAAATCGAAGGTAAATCGAAGGTGTCTTGAAGATCTTATTCGGCAACCTAAGTGATACGTCTTCCGTATGTAGAGTAAACATTTAAAAAGCGTTGTTTTGCGTGACGTGAAAGATACGTACATAATGCGTATAGGATGGGTTTTTCAAAACATCCAAATAATTACCAATTATATACGTTGATGGTACATATAATAAAAGTTTTATGATTGTCTTAATACTATACGCAATATGAATGTAATTTATACGTACATGCAGTACGTAAAAAACGGCTTCGGCATTGACGCGAATAATACAAGTGTTATACGTATATACTTCGTATAGAAAATACGTCTTGATTGTATACATCACGTACACATATAGTATACGTATCATTTTAGCTGTATACGTAGGCAGACGTTAAAACGTATTTCATACGTAAAATCAACTAAGTGTTCCGTGTGGGAAGCTTCGTACTCGTCTCAATCCAAAAGTTTCGTCCATTAATTGTTACACGATATACAATTCATCGGATCTCGACGGCGAAAATATCCCAAAGGCACATGATTTTTCCAGCCGCATATTCGATGGCCAATAATATATTTTTCATTCGTAAATAATAATCGGGGAAGATTGCATCGTGTATTTATTCAGCGGCGGGCCAGACCAGCTTCTTGTTTCAATATGAGAATATACAGACAGGGCCGGCGGTCCCCCTATGCCTTTGGTGGAGTACTCCATACCTTTATAGAATTAAGCAGGTATGGAAATCCATACCTCAGAATCTTGGCTCACTTTCCATAAAAATAAATATAACAGCCACTGAAAGTTAGAAAAAGTTAGGCCAGCCATTTCCACGAAAAGTGGGGCGACCGTGCGAAGCGCGGAGGGGCGGAGCCCCTAGTTATGAATAAATAAATTAATCGATGATCATGTTGCGACTGTACACTAAATGATACTTCGATCCTATGTTTCGAACGCTTATGGTAACATGAATTACATTATCTTTAACTTGAATGGTTCAAAATCTCTACTCAATCTTTTCAATAATCGAAGAGATATTGCGGTGTACTTTTTTGTTTTTAGTTTTTTATTTGGGCCTGGCTATTATAAGTTTTCAGTATAATTTGATGAATGAATCTGAAAATACATGTTCATGATAGTTTGCGGAAGAAAATTTACCATTCAAATTTTTCCCGCGAATAAATTCGGCGTGATAATTCAGTGGTTGAGAGTCACTGCGATTTTAGCAGTACTGCTGACTGCGTATTATCAAGTAAACAAAATCATTATTCCGCGTATATTTTCAATGACATAAATAATTCGATGAATTTTCACGATAGAATTGAAAATGAATAATGATATCGCTTCAAGTATTACGTTGAAATTAAAGTTTAATCACTAATTTCATCCGCTAATCAAAAGTGACAGACAGATTTTAGAATAGGTTAGGTTATACATAAACAGACAATTTATTCATCCAACGGAATCTAGAATGTATAAATTATTTATTTCCCTCGGTGAGTCGATATAATATTTATTAATTAATCAATTCTCTTAACGAATTAACTTTTCCCTTGACGTCAATTATTCAACTCAACCTACTTTTTGAGGTTAGAATCGATCGCTTATCTTCCTGCTCTAAATAACGCGTTTTTCCTTAATTCTCTTTCGTAGCTGTGATATGTGCCGTTGTTATAAACGCCCAAGAAATTTCCGAGGACCCACAAACCATCGCGGCTCTCGCAGAGACGGAAGATGCCGTTGTATCCGACGACCCCATCCAAGAAACAGAACAAATCAAAGATCCCTGGAGACCCGTGGACGAGAATGATGAAACCGTCGTCACAGCTCTAGCCGAGGTTGACGAAGGGGTAAAACTGAACAATGTAACGATCGAAACTGCCACACCAAACACCACGAAGGTCAATTGTCTGTCCAACAAGGAGTATGGGCCAGTCGAGGTACGGATATCACCATAATTGAGCCTAATTTATAGTCCTTGTGTCTAACTATGCTAATTTGACTCAATTTTTAGATGGTGAATGCCAGCCGGCTCATGGAATTGCTCATCTTGGAGCCTGGACCAGGGAACAAGACGCGAACGGCTAAAGAAGGAAAACAGATACCCGGAGTCTGTATACTCGTGCTTTTCTACGCTCGTTGGTGTGTCTTCAGCAGCCAAGCAGCTCCGCATTTCAACGCTATGCCCAGGGTGTTTCCGCACTTGAAGATGGTCGCCGTTGACGCGATCAAGTACCAAAGGTAGCGGATCTTCTATGGTCGCACGTGCAGAGGGATGGAATTATGAATAATTCAACGTTTTTTCTGATTTTTGTTGTTGTTTTTAACAGTTTCAATACGCAGTATGGGATAGTCGGTGTTCCGACGCTGATGCTTGTCCACAACGGGAAGCCAGTGTCGAAATTCAACGGTACGGAGTACACGATCGAGAAATTTCACAAGTATATTCAATATTCGACGAATCTTGAATCTATCGACGGAGAGCTGTTCGTTACATCTGCGGATTTTGCGGGACCTGTACCATCGACGCCGTCCAACGAGACTGATTACTGTCTAATATTATCGTGGACGTTTATAGCCGGATGTTCTTTGTATTTTACATCGAAAAGCAGATGGTGGAGGCAGTTTGTTGAGCTAGTGCAAAACACTTGGCGAGAAAGCAACGCTCAACACGAACACACTGATTGAATTGTCAGAAATCTTAGATACGAATTAATATAATTTATCATTAAGCGTGAATAACTGCGATAAGTATTCATATCTGCGAATTTAGAACGCCATCATGGGCAGTGAAATGAAATTTTTTCCGCTACCAGGTTCAAGGAATATTTTATCGATATGAACTAAAATTTATCACAGAAATTATATATTTGCTCTTCATTCACAGAATATTCATCAGCATTATTTTAATGAATATTCACAAATAGGTTTATGGTCGAATTCTCTGATGTTTGTCATCGATAAAATATTCAAGTTCTGCAAAAGTATCGATTTAATGTAAATGAATTTCATTATGTATTACTTATATCGTCAGTTTGAAAAAAAAGGTGATAGAAAGGCAGAATCCACTATCATTTCATAACGTTTGTGGATCTGTTATTATCCACATTCTTTAATTGAAACTGTACTCTTAGAATCGAGTTGTTGTTTTGTGTTTGTTCAAGTTTTTCATGAAATATAAAGTTGAAACTTGTTTTTGGTGTATTTCATCGATACATTGATCGTCAAGATATAAAATAGAAGTTTCACAGTGTATCTAATGGCATGTAGATAGGATGACTAAATATATATATTTTATAAATTGTTTTGAATTGTTGAAATAATTATATTTTCCATTGTACATTTATTCATGTTTATTTTTTTCGATCTAAGGTGTTTTAAAAACGTGAAAGGAGGCGTTCCTAAAAAACAAATCAGATTTTGGAGCCATGAACATGTGATTTCAGGTTGAATAGAAAAATTATGCAATTCAAAAAATATTTATCGAAGTTAATTTTCCTCCATGAAATGGTTAATATTCAGATAAACTATCAGCAGACGATGAAAAATTTGAGAAATTTATTGTTTATCATTCATCTCTTTGTTTATCAAAATCAAAACGATATTTTAGAGGAAAAATTAGTTTTCGATAACTATTTTTCAATTTGATAAGAAAAAAAGCAGACTAGTATAGCAACGCTTCAATGAGGAATTCCGAATTTTTCATTCGTAATGAGATAGTATAGTCGTAATATAATAAAGAAATAGAAAGTCTAAAAGAGGTAATGCTTGAATTTATGATTTGAAATTTGGCGCCACGGTGCGGCAAAGATCGAAGTACTACGGGAATCGTTCAACGTTGGAATTTCAAACGAATCGAGTATCGCCGTGAAAAAATCTCGCGTCGTTTGATGGCGTGGCGAAATATCTGTCGAATGAAGTTAATTAAGAGATCGAGTCGATGAATTGGAACCGAATTCAATGTTCAGCGGTACACAAACACGGTGATTTGACTAAATTTATTTCCGCGACAATCTCGCAGTGCAATGGCAGACTTCGTGGTTCACTTATCATTTCCCTAACTTCATGATTGTTGTGTTTCTCATTTGTTTGTGCTGAAGTTCGTCTCCTATGGGACGAAGAAATTTGTATCGCTGCGATAAATCGGTACAATTTAAATAAATTCAACCCACCAACCGCGACCGACGGTAGTAAAAATTCTTTTTAAAAGCTAATTCCCATTCGATATTGTACCAAAGATGACACAATTCGGTACGTTGACACGTTCGCAGAAATATATTAAACATTTTTCAACATCTTAACGTCAATATAAACATCGCAGCAACCCAGCCTTCTCTACGAACTGATAATCCACCTATTCCGGCTAGGTTAGGTTAATCCGAAAACATAGTTTAGGTTAGAAATCGGCGTATCAAAAAACCACGCAATTATGGGATCTATGAGTCTCATATGCCCGATGTGTTGCGGAGAAACTTTCAGCAACCCGCAGTCATTAAAGTACCATTTACTAAGCATAACGGACAATCTCTACTGTCCGAGTTGTTCCCAACGCTTCGACTCCGTCCTGGCGTTGATTCAGCATCTCGATCGCTGCGGAGAGTCTCCGGAACCCCCAGAAGCCTCGGTTCTAATGGTGAGAGAATATAACACGACTGCGATGCAAGGATGACAAAACAAACGCCAAATCATCCCTGCAATCGTTCAATTTTTTCTATCCCCGGTTTTTTCTTCATTGCAGGACGCGAATGTGGATGAAATTGACGGCGCATTCCTCGCGACGGTCAACGGTGGGGACATTATGATCGTCGGAAAGCCTCGGTCCATTCAAGTCGGCAATGACGGTGAGAAAACGTATTTATCAAAGTCTCCGCTCTTGATTTAAAAACTGTTAATTGTCGCGATAGGAGAGATCAGTGTAGTGGAGGAAATGGAGCTCGGAGAAAGGGACGAGGAGAGTGCGGAGTCTGTTACGAAGGACAGAGCCGCTCAACCTTCGGAGCGTGAGGGCAATGAATCTGGTAAAAAATCACCTGAAGTTTTGGAGCCTTTGGTGGAACTGGAGGAAGAGGACGATTGCGATAATGCGGATGATGCGGAGAAGAACGTTATTTCTATTTTACCTCACGACGACCCTGGTCTTCTCGACAATGACGATAGCAGCAATTTAATGAGCGACGATCACCATCTCATGCCTGATGTTGAGGATGTAGAGGATCTAAACGAGGAGGGACTTTTTCAAGTCAAAGAAGAGATGTGCGAGGTAAAACTCGAAGAGGTAGGATAACATTTTTTCCAATTTTATTGTCGAGCATGGGGACTGCTTCTTGTGGTAATTGGCTTCATGGATTCCTACTTTTTGTTTCATTTAATCCCTCAAATGTTAGAACCTAACAACCGTAGATTTTTCTTTCGTCAATTTTCAACCATTAACTCTGTGTTATTAATCGATATTATAACAAGCTTGCGATTTATGCATGTCAATTAATCCAATAATAAACGAAATATTGATTTTAATTTGGAAAATATAGGAATTTTCAAACTTCTGTTTAATCGTTGATTCTGTTTTCTAGTTAGAAGGAGCCGCACTCTACAGCTGCAGTAGCTGTGGCCTGAGTTTCAGCTCGGTATTGGATCATATCAAAGAGTACCACGACGGTCAAGAAGTAGTGCTTGAGATGGCTGAGCAGCAGCTGAACGAACTTCCACCACCACTCGTTCCGATAACACCACGCGAAGAGCCCACATCTGTGATAGCAAATCGCCAGCGTCAAATGATGAACACTTTGAGAACGGAGGAGTGTGTAGACAGCGAGGGGAGATTGTACACGAGAAAAGTCGTACAGATAGAGAGATTTTGGGATCGACCTACTGCCTCGAGTCCAGCTACCAAATCACCGATGATTGAGAAATTTTTTTCAAACGTTGAAGGAGTAAAGGTATTAGAATAGAGGAAATTAATTTCTGTTCGAACACATAGTCACCGACATGTCCTGTATTAATTTCTTACTCCTAGCTCAGAGATAAAAACCAAACTACCGGATCGACACGGATGTACCGTTGTAACCAGTGCCTTGAACACTTTCCGAAGTTGGGAGACTTCAGAGTTCACGTTTGTCTCAATGGCAACAATCAATGCGGCCAATGCGATCAAGCGTTCGCAACAGCCAAGGCCTTGCAGCTTCACACCAAGGTTCACGACAACGAAGCCGATGGGGTACAGCGTACATTTACCTGTTCCACGTGTGGCACTGAGTTCTCCTCTCACAAAAGCCTCAGATTACACTCTCGAATGCATGCCCCAGTGAGGGCTCGGCACGTCGACGCTCCAGAAGGCACACACACTGCTACCTTCACTTGCCCCGAATGTGGTTCGTGAATTATCCCCGGTTTCCTAATATCCAGATCGGAATTCGAACTCTGTCTGACCTGATACTCATTGCAGGGAAAACCTTATCCGAATCGTATCGAGTGGCACACATGGCTCTTCATTCCGGTGGATCCGCAACCTGCGCCGTCTGCAATCGAAAGTTCGATTCTGCAGATAGTTTGGCTATGCATGCGGCAGTCCACACGGAATCTAGTCACTCTCATTCGCCGACTCCACCCCGAGGGGAAGGGAGCGATAGCGCAGATGCCCAAAAGCCTTATCAGTGCCAGCATTGCGGTCGCAGATTTGCCAGACCGCACGAGAAAGTGAAACACGAGCGTATTCACACTGGGGAGAAGCCACACTCTTGTGAGGTAGGTGTTGAAGACTGCAGGATCGTTCAAGCTTAGTAAAAAATCCAACCCTTTATCCACCCTCAGGTGTGTGGCAAGACTTTTCGAGTCTCTTACTGCCTGACCCTCCACATGCGAACTCATACCGGAGTCCGTCCTTACGTTTGTCAACATTGCGGTAAAAGATTCAAGGCTTCTTCGGTATACAATCATCACTTGCTCACTCACGGAGAAGAGAGAGCATACACGTGTCCGTACTGCCCCAAGACTTTTAAAACTCGAGTACAACTGGCTGGACATAAAAATAGCCATACGAAACCGTTCAGATGTACGGAGTGCTCGAGACCGTTTGCCTCGTTGTACGCGGCAAGGGCGCACATACAGACGCATAAGAAGGACAATAATCTTAAATTCAGTTGTTACATCTGTGGTGCGTCTTATGGTAGAGCATTCGCCCTCAAGGATCACTTGAAGCAACATGGTCAGGACGTATCAGCTCCTCCTGAACCGACTAGGGAAGAGGAAGTGCACGAAGGCGAAGACTTTCTATTAGCCGAGGAAGAAGTTGAAGACGATGATATGGTGATTCCTTCGGCAGTTGTGCAATCCTCCGAAGCGGAAGAATCGGATTGAGGACATTCTAGCTAGTGAAAAGTTCGTGTTATGTTCCGTTTGTCTATGTTGCAGATAATAGTTAGCGACGAGACTATGCATTTCTTTTTTCATCCCAGATTCATGGAAATTCAGATGCCTATAAATTTGTCTGATTATAATACTGGCAATGAAAAGTTATACAAACGTTGCATACTGCGCTATTTTCTGTCGAAAAGACACAAATATAAACTTATGTAGTTAGGATGATGCCTCGATCTTATGATCGCAAAATAGCTAATACAATGTGATAAGCTTCGCTTGATCGCGACGAAAACGTTCTACAATAATTATATTGGAAATAGCAAATTACTCATTCGCGTTTGATCTTATCTCTTTGCTGGTTAAAAAAAAAAACTTGATACCCATATTGCTGAACATTTTTTAAGAACTTATGTACTAGTTAATTCGTTCACTGCAATTTAGTTCTTGGTTTAAGTTATTCTCGATTTACTTGTTCTTGTTACAATTTTATATTCCCAGTGAAAGTGATCAATTTTGTGACTGGTCATTGATTTTGATAGTTATATCAATGTTTTTAGCCATGTTTTCGAACAAAATTATACTGTTTGAACATGGCGGCGATATATACATATAAGTATATATCTTCTTTCAATGTCAACATTCAGCGTTCTGAATTGAAAAAAGAAAAAACAAATTACCGGTAATTCCAGGTAATTTAAAAAATCAAATACCAAAACTTCTGGATTGTTACAAAAGTTATTGTCCCCTGAAATACCTGTTCTGCATTGCAGATATTATGCAGTTAGCAGGTAGTAGTACAATTTAAGTTTCATTGGTTGAAACTCCTGGAAGATTGCACAAATAAAATTTGCGAAACGGCGAACTACTTGACCTACGAACACGTAGGTCTGACTGATTAAGGAGTAATGTTATAAGTACAAAAAGTACATACTGCTATAATTAGTGCAATCACAGAAATTAATATTATTTTATACTAAATAAATATACATTTTACGAGAGTACTATTATACTATATTAATTTATTAATTTAAAGTAAACCTAAAAGATCGATGTATAGGAACAAAAACATGATAAGAAATACATGTACGTTAACTCTGCCAAATAAAATACTCTAGTAATTTATATTCGCCACAGAAAAAGGAACATTTTACGTGCAATAATATATTATGTTATGTGCCGAAGAAAAATACGTGTAATCTGGGAATTCAATATTACACAAATACACGTCCAAAAATTTGACCAATGGCCAAATAGACTGAGATGCATTAATTTCTCGCCAGTCGTCAAACTTTCCGGAACCCCCCGACAATTTCCGAAGGCCCCCTGGGGGCTCATTCACTAACTATCACTGATTTGTTGTTTTCGGAATCGACAGACAATGTCTCTAGTGCTCGATTGAATGCATCCCCGAGATGGCTTCGATTTCTGACGTCGGTCATCATTGTCACGTGATCACCGGGTATAGAAAAGGAGCGAACAGATGTATGAAGCAACAGTTTTCTCAACGCACTCGTTACGTCGCTTTGCAATATATCTTTATCGGTACACTTATGGGTGAACTCTTCCGTTGAATGAAATTGATAAACGCTGAAGGGCAGTGGCCGAAAATCATAGGAATTTGCAGCCTGTGAGAATAAATCGATACGTTCCCACGCCGAAATGAGAAAATTAGATGAAACGTTGGTGCCAAGCAATTCAAATCGTTGAGCGTCACAGATCAGTTCACGATAATCGATCTTATCCATCCTTTTAGCCAGATCGACGATTTTTTCAAACGTTTTTACATTGACGTATTGTGCAAGATACTCAAAGAATCGATGCTCAGTTGATAATCTTCGTAACATATGAGGAGGAGCTACATCAATCAATCCGACGAAAGGAACAGCATCGTGGCGGTGCAACGACTGCGCAATTGCATAAGCGAGTATTCCGCCCGCAGAATAGCCTATGATCCGGTAAGGGCCTTCTGGTTGGACCGCTTTCACGAAGGGTATCATTCTTTCGGCCAAGGTTTCGATAGTCGACGGGAAAGACTCGCCCATGGAAGGCCAAGGCCAAGGCAACGCATAGACTGGATATTTTTCCTGAATATGGCGAGTGAGTGCATAGACGTACGAGTGATCACCAAATCCTGAAGGCACGAAAAAGAGAGGTTGTTCCGACCCGGTGGAACGGACCGGAACCGCTCGATTGTGGCCCCTGAAATAAGTAGGTGCCATTCGAACCGCGAAGCTGGCTAATATCGGATGTTCGAAAAGTTGATTCAGTGACGCTGGTAGGCCGGAATCTATAGCTCGCTTGATCATATCAACAGCAAGCAGAGAATGGCCACCGAGGGCAAAGAAAGAATCATGTCGGCCGACCCGTTCGACACCCAGCAGTTCGCGCCAGAGCTCGGCCAGGGTCCTCTCAATTTCCCCGGTCGGTGCCTCGTAGGTGCCATGGGCACGTGCATTCGCATCCGGCGTCGGCAAGGCCTGGCGGTCGAGCTTGCCGTTGGTCGTGAGCGGGAAAGCATCAAGCCTCACGAAGGTGCTGGGTAGCATGTAGTCAGGCAAGTGGCTGCGCAGATGTTCACGCAATGCGACCGGCTCGATCTGATCGGCAACCACGTAAGCGATCAGGCGCTTGTTCGCCTCTCCGAATGCGACCACCACAGCTTCGCGCACGACCGGATGCTCGATTAGTCTGGCTTCGATCTCGCCGGGTTCGATGCGAAAGCCGCGGATTTTGAACTGGTGATCGTTGCGGCCAAGGAACACGAGGTTACCGTCGGGCAGGTAACGGGCCAGGTCGCCGGTTTTGTACAACCTGGCGGCGGGATCGCCTCCGAACGGATCGGGGAGGAAGCGTTCAGCGGTGAGGTCAGGGCGATTCAGATAGCCACGGGCGACACCATCACCTCCGATGTAAAGTTCGCCCACTGCTCCCAGCGGCACGGGCTGACCGAAAGTGTCTAGCAGATAGATCCGTGTATTCCAAATCGGGCGGCCGATCAGCGCGGCTTTCCCGGTATAACCTGATGGACAGTGCCAGACTACGGAGCAGACGGTAGTTTCTGTAAGACCGTAGGCATTGTTGACGATATTCTGACTGCGCAGGTCTTTGAGTGATTCCGCGTTCGGTGCTTCTCCTGCCAAAATGAATGTAAGCGATTTAGCCTGCTTGAACTTATCTCTCCAAGCCTGAAGCAATACGGGCGGTAAGGTGACGTGAGTGATGAGGTGCTCCTGTAGAAAATCAAACAGCCGATCTTTGTCTCGTCGTACGATATCGGGCAGCAAGTACAAACTCGCACCGCTTCCCAAGGCCATCACGATCTCAGAAATGCTGGTATCAAAGCTGGGCGAAGCAAATTGTAGCATTCGGCTAGTGGAGCCAACTTCAAAACGAGCAATGTGATCCAGAGCCAGATTGACTAATCCTCTGTGTTCGATCGTGACCCCTTTGGGTGCGCCGGTGGAGCCAGAGGTATAAATTACGTAGGCGAGATGACGCGACGTTAGTTTGGACACCATCGGATTGACCTCTGAGCGACGAGTAGGGGTGTTCGGGTCGAGTACACAACGCGAATGAAGCGCTGTCTCGCCCAATGCCAGACGTCCTGGCTCATCCACTAGCACGACTGCGGGATCCGCGTCTGCGAGAATGCGAGCTAGTCGTTCGCTTTGATAAGTAGGATCGAGCGGCACATAGACGGCACCTGCCTTTAGGACCGCTAAAAAACCCACGATCGTCGCTGGAGAACGCTCCACGCAGATTGCCACCCGCGTTTCCGGCGCTACATCACGCTCGATCAGCTGATACGCGAGCTGGTTGGCTCTTGCGTTCAATTGAGCGTAGCTGAGCACGTCACCTTCGAAGAAGATGGCAATGGCATTTGGCGTGCACTCGGCCTGTTGCTCGAATAGTTGGTGGAAACAAGTCTTGTCCGGAAAGGGCGCCTGCGTGTCGTTCCAAGTCTTCAGCAACAGCACACGTTCCGTCTCGGACAAAAGATTAAGCTGTGCCACAGGTGAATCGGCGTTAGTGGCTGCGGCTCGCGCTAGCTCGCGTAAATGACCACTCATGCGGTTGATGAGATTCAGTTCAAGACGTTGGGTATCATAGATCCACCTGAACTGCCCTCGCGAATCAATTTGCAATGTCAAGAGCGCACCAACCGCCTCCTCACGTGCCGGATCATCAACCATTGACACGGCGATCTGCCACGGCTTAGCAGTTTTCAGCTCCGATATTGCCCGCAGCGCTGGGTAGCGGCACACTAAGTCACGTGGATACGTCCTGTTTCTATCAAGCCGTCTGATTTCTTCCTCGATCCGCTTGACGATGTCCTCAAATTGACTATTCCAATCGATTTCACATTCCATTGGCACTGTTGAGGCCAATATTGCCGGAAGCGTCGTTTGATCCGGTAATGGTACAAGCGACCAGCCAATCTGAAACCTAGATTGTCCATTCAGACGCGCCAGATAAATCGCGAATGCTCCCAAAATCGTCAACCGCGGGCTTCGTGCACCGCAGTTTGGAATCGGCTCACACCAGCCGGTCGTGACCCATTGCGGCGTTGTCTTTTCCGGTCCCACTTCGTAAGGCAGCTGGATCGGTTGGATAACCGCTAGCCGATCGTGCCAGAATATTTCATACGGTGTCAGCCTCTCAAGCATCCCTCTGATCTCCCGGGATTGTTCAACAGTCAAATTCGGTAGTTGCTGTCCGGGTTGAAGCCCAACCTCATGGGCAAGCGCTTCAGGATCAACTGGACTGCCTTCTAGGGTCGTCAAATTGCTGATCCGGACATCCTCGGTGCTCGTCGCAACGCGCCATCCCTTCGAGCTGATGCTGATCAAAGTGCCAGGAGCTGCCTCTGACCGTCGTTTCAGGAGCTGAAGTTGATTGACTCGAACCGTGTCCGAGTGCAGAATCAACTTGGTACACGTTAGCGGATTCGGATACAACTCGCCGAAATCCAACGCGCGGACTATTGCCGACAACCTTTCTGCCGACTGTGTCCAGTCCAGACACGCGCCTGCTTCGGGGCGCCGAGCGCGTGGATAAAAACTGCGTTGTGAACGATCCTGTGACGAAGTGACGAGATCATCGTTTCCCAGTTGAAGCAACAGCTCACTGAAGCTCTGTCGCGCAGCCTGGTAGCACTTCAGGTTCAGCGACAATGCTGTGTCGTCTGGTTCAATGGAAACGGACTGTTGCATGGCGATTCGTCCAGTGTCCACTGTAGCCGTCATGCTGTGCCAGGACACCGCATACCGCGTTTCCTGGCCAAGCAGAGCCCATGAGGTAGCATAGCTTCCAGCATAACGGGGCAGGGGACTGTCGTGGTAGTTGAACGCTCCCCCGCGCATTCGCGCAATGAGAGAAGCAGAAAGGATGACTGGATTGACTACCGAGAACAACCAATCAACCGGATTTTTTGAGAGTTCCATCTCGAGCGCTGCTACCGAATCCTCATTACGGATACCTTCTCGAGCCGCCCAGGTTCTGAATACCTCATCCGTCGCCACGACTAAGGTCACTTTGTGACCTGCGGCAAGAATTCGCTCCGTACAAAAGATAGCAAGGGTCGTACTACCTATTACAACACAGGATCGCGACTGTATCCTTGCGCTGGATGTCTTGTGCGCGTTCGCTGAGACGGTGGTCCATCCAGTATCATGCTTCGATACGTCAAGGTCACCTCCAGGAATCTGTTCATTGGTTGCCATGGTCGCAAGAGAACCAATCACTAATACCCTATGGAGAAGAAAAAAATCTCATGAATATAATGACAAAGAATGATATGCTGATGCTCAACTTCCGACTGCGCGCGCGAAAAGCAAAAACAGATACTTCGTGTTCTTGGATCAAGAATATTTTATTCCTTGGTTCAGGATTGTAGAGTGAGTAACATAACGCGGTTCTTTGACGGCCTTGTATACCGCGATATTGAAGTATTACGTTTTAAGATAGTAACATACCGCCACCTTATACAATGTATTTTTCAGGAAAAAAAAGTGTTAATTAATTCTTATAGGGAAAAAATATGTTTATCTATATTAATAAATCGATTTCTTGAGTGTTATCAAGTGAATACTGTATCAATAGCAAGTAATGTTTACTTAATTCTACTGAATATTGTCTTACTGGTCGTGTTAACGATATTTTTTTTATTCTCAGGTAATGACTTTTTGAATCCATTTTTATGGTTTTTTTTTTTAGTTCCTAAGTTTGTAGTTATAATTCAGGTGATAGCCGTATATCAGGGAAGAATGTATGTCCAAGGGGAACTAAATCGGACAAGTGCAAGTACGGAAAATATTCCCTGATACGTTTCGAAAAAAATACATTCGAGAAAAACGAGCTGGTTGACAACAAAAGTGTAGTTACGAAGTATTATAGGCATAGTGGCGAACAGAAAACACAGACGTTGGTCCAATAATAAATGAATAACTATAATAATACTAACCTTTCACAATAAGTGGAAGTGTCGTAGAAATATACGTAATGACTAACAGAAAACGTAAACGTTGGGGAAATAATTACTGAATAGGTATAATAATACTCATCTTCCGCTCGAATTTTTCTAGTGACTTAAAACTGTTATGCTGCTCTTTCGTCAATTTGACGAATTTCAGGATGAAAGTGGGCTCAAAATGTTCGGAAAGAATAGAGTTTTCAAATTTCACCATGAACACAAAATCAATGTATTAAAAATTTCAATGGTTACGCCTTCTCTTGATCGAATAACTTGACCGATAGCAAATTAGCAGTTTTATTAGGTTTCATTTTACCTCGATAATTAATGAATTACCCTTGAAATCGGCGGCCGGTAGACATAAAAAAGTAATCATTCATCAATACCTGAATACCACATCACTTTGAATTCACTCAGGGACTTTTCGCCAATCGGATTACTTAGGACTGTCATTTTCGCGACGTATCACAGTTTTTTATACTTAAACAAGCAATTGAAGAGTCATTATTTTAATCTCCAGTAAATATAATGATAATACTATCGCAAAAATTTGTCTGTCCTGCAGGTTGAAATCGGTTGCCAGACAAATTTTCGCGATCGAGGGGCACGGCTGATTTATTTTTTACAGCCTGTGATAGGACGTTTACCTGCACATAAATCAGATTGTCTGACTCAGTAAAACTGACAAAGTAAAAGTAAAGTACCTCAAATAGATTTTTACTCACCTGTGTTAGCGTTGATTCGGATGTACGTCTTGGTTCGATTATAAGTGCTTCTTATAACTGAGATCTCTCTTTTCATACGGAGTTATAACAATTGTCGGCTATTCGATTCAGCACTCGACCAGCAAATGCCAGGCTTGTCTCATTCCCAGGTGACGTACTCGCCGATGATCGGGGTAGGGAAATATATCGGTGTACCTATGTATGACTGTACTACGTCAATTGAAGAAATATTGAAAGTCTAGTCTGTACGATTAATACGTTCGACGAAAAAGGTGTGATAGGTATATCTGAATATGTTTTAAAATTCGAGGTAAAGTAAGTCTAAAATCTGCTGATCAAGCAACTTCAATTATTCGAGAAATATATGGAAACAGGATAAAACTGATGAGTAGGAGTAATAAAAAATAACGATAACGAAAATACAATGAGTATGATATTGAAAACTTAGAGTCTAGGTATATGCGCGCGCTGTGAGATTTTAGTAATACTGAATTGTAGACATGAAAAAGAGGAGAAATTGATCGCCATAATCAATGATCTATCATCTATCACGATGAGGGACGTGTTATACACCCTTCATTCAATATGTCAAGATAGAGAGCAGTGCAAACAATCACTCTATCAATGGCTAATGCGCCACCTGCTACAGTTTGATAGATTCTCTGAGATTATCATATACATCGCTACAATTCACCCTTGCTCCTCGCGAGGTCGGAAGTGCAACACCACAACCGTAACTAATTCTAGTAAAATTGGCAAGGCTTCAGATTTTAAAGAACAGCAAAAGAACGAAGACTACAGCAATATGTGGAATACTACTATACCCACTTGGACGAATGACTGGAACTCGAGTAAAGGAAAAACTATCAACGGGGTTTACGTATTGGACGTAAGTATATACACAACATATTTGACACTTCGGGAATATTGACCGTTTGCGTAAATCGTACATATTTTCAGTACGACGAGATTGACACGACGCAGCATTACTTTCCCAATGAAATATGGGGCGTGAGACCTCCGCGGGAAGTCGCGCTAAAAATCGGAACGGCCATTCCCATGGTTCTCTTTGGGATACTGGGAAACAGTAGCCTCATATACGTGATACTACGGAATCGTACTCTACAAACGTCAACAAATTTCTTTATCACAAATATGGCATTTGCTGACCTTGGAACCTTGATACTTTGTCCGTCGATACTTCTATGCATCGATTTGTTCCAAAATTATATTTTCGGATCTGTTGGCTGCCACGTCGATGGGTTTCTCACTCACGCCCTGACTCTGGTTGCCGTATTCAGCCTCAGCATCGTCAGCTACGATCGAGTCTCTGCTATCGTTCTAAGCTGTTCTGGGAAGCTGTCCCGGAGGTACTTCATTCCGAATAACAAATAATCCGATACAATGATACATTTTTCACCCACCATCAAAGCTCTAAAGACAAATGTACCAAAAATGTTAACCTTTTGTCTAAAGGGCAGCCTGCATACTGATCTGCATCACCTGGCTGGGAGGAATAGCCGTTGCAGCACCCTTGGCCTTCTTTCGTAACTATCGAACCAGACAGTGGATCGACTTCTTAGAATCTTATTGTACAGAAAACCCATTATATCTAGCAACGTACTGGAATATCTTTGTCGGAGTTAGCGTCTGGGCTCCCCTGGCTATAATGGCCGTGAGTTATTCCGCAATTCTGATAAAAGTGAGCACCTACAAACTGACCCCATGCCATCGAATTTCATCGGAATAATCTTATGAAAGTGAAAAATGGTGTATTTTTATTACAGCTTGATAAATACGAAACAATAGCCATGAAAAGTAGACACCCCATCGCAGTAAAATACAAAGGGAACGTAGCTCGTATCTTGGCTCTGGTTGTTCTAGTGTTCATAATATGCAGAGTTCCGTTTACTGTCTTGGTTCTACAGAGAGAAAAACTGCTGCAACAATCTGCCAAACAACAGCAGGCGGATTCGCTTCATCAATTATGGTAATGAAGACCATAAATCAGAATTGAACTTATATAGGATTTCATATTTCTCGTTATATCTGTTCATTAATCACAAGTTTTTACTATGATCCTCAATTTGAAATGTACTGAGGCTTTTTTTTCCACATTGAGGCTATTTTGGGTAAATTTTTCGATAATGAAGTAGCCCAAGTTCAATAATGGATACCGAAGGTTTCTTCCTCTCACAGGTATGTGAGCCGCTATTTGGTGCTACTGAACGCAGCGGTGAATCCAATATTGTACGGTTGTACCAGCCCGCCTTTGAGACGGGCTCTAGCATCGTGTCCAACTATAGCTTGGATCATAAGAACGAAGAAAATTAATTGCGTGAAAAAATGCACTGCCTATATGCACCGCAGTCCCGATAAATGTGGGATCCTGAAACCTCGATCACCGTGTTTTAGACTACATGATATCCCGAATATCACCTCGGAAAACGTGACGCATGGCTCTAGCCCCCTTAGATTCTGAAAATATTACGATAAATAATATTAAAATAATAATCATATTAAAGCCTTGTTAATATTCCCATTCATTGAAAGGGACTTTCCGTGATTGATTATTTCATTATGTTCGTTATTCTGTTGTTTTCGGTTGTTTTCGGTACAGTAATCATACAAATATTACAATAAATAAAATAATTCTAGCTGGTTCTGCGACAGTGAAGTGCGTCTGCGACACACATGCGCTTTTATACAATATTGAGCACTTTCAAGTCCCAGAAGTCTAAAGTGATCATTACTGTGCTCCGCGCATGCGCATTGGCAGTAAAATGTCTGATTATTCGACGCTTCCACCTAACCTCAAAACCCGTAGATCATACTCTTGCCATATAAGGAATTCCGTGCAACAATGAGGCAACGGTCTTTCCGCTTTGTAACCGTTAAATATGAATCATAGGACTCGTATGCTGCAAATCCTTTCACGGATATCACTCGGTGACAAAGAGTGATCGACGCATTTTGAGTTTGAACCAATCAGAGAGCAGCCCTAAGAAAGAATTTCTAGAGTACGGGTAAGGGGGGCATCTATAAAGGACGTCCGCGGTTTTTTGCCAATTTTGTACCCCTCCCTCACCCCGTGTCGCAGTTAGTCGCAATCTTTGAACCCCTCCTCCTACGAAACGTCCAATGGTCACAATGAACGACCCCCCCCCCCCAAATTCTTTGAAATCGAAGGTATCGTGAGACAAATACTATAAATATTATGTATTATATATGTTCTTTAATTATGGATTCAATTATAATATTGGAATTAAAAAGCAATCGAGACAAAATATCACAAACAGAAAAATTGAAGCGTCATTTTTTTTTTCAAATCTGGTAAATGGGGTTTTCGAGTGGAAGTCACACCCGGCATGAACCACTCCCCCTGTCGCAAATAGTCACATTTCGCGAACCTCTTCCCTCCCTATTTTATACCTCGGTGCAAAATATATTATACTATTAAATTGAATTTTTTTTTTTATTGAAATGTTTATTGCTGTGTATGCTTACATAAATGTTCATATTTCGAGTATTGACAATATAAGATTCGACAATATCTGAATAAATGAATTTATACAAAAATATATCATCTGTACTAATATTGATGATAGTGTCTGTTTGCCGCCGCTGTTTGAAAGGCCGAAAATAATTTGTCGGTAAATACGCGGTCTTTCTAAACAACAGAAATTAGTATTATCGACAAGTCGACGAAAAGCAAAGGCGTATGAATGGGTCCGTGGTTTGTTCTTATGGAAGAAATTTATACCGTTGGGAGTAATTTTGCGTAGTGACCGAAGTGTATTTCACGCGTAATACGATATTGGCTCTCGTTTCGATAATCTCATCGTATTACATGCAGAGCTAAGCAGTATTCACACAGAATACCGGCAGGAGAGGGGTTGAAACATGAAAATACCGTCGGTTAGAAACATCGCAAAGGTTATGTTTCAATAAACTCTGTGTTATTATTTCTTCGCAAAATTAACACAGGATGGCTGTTGTCGTTGAAACCACAGTCGGTGATTTTACCGTTGATTTGTTCACCGAACAAAGACCGCAAAGTAAGTTTGAACAAGATTTTATCATTTTCTAATCGAACCTAACCTAGAATCGCCGACGAAGCTACGAAACGTAGGATATAGAATAATGAGTCAAATTCCGTTCACAGCATGTCTAAACTTCTTGAAACTGTGCAAGATGAAATACTACAACTGGAGTTTGTTTCATTCCGTGCAAACCAACTTTATCGCCCAGGTCGGGGATCCGACGGGAACTGGGAAGGGTGGCGAGAGCGTGTACGGCGTAGTCCTGGGTGAGAAGGCTCGATATTACGAGGCGGAACAGAGGCCTAAGATAAAACACGACAGAATGGGTCTAATATCGATGGTCAATTGCGGCAACAACATGCTGGGCTCTCAATTCTTCATCACCCTCGGCTCCGAGCTGCAGTCTCTGGACGGAGAACATTGCGTTTTTGGTGAAATCACAGAGGGGCTAGAAGTCGTTCTTAAATTCAACGAAGCTATCTGCGACGGAGACTTCAGACCCTATCAAGATATACGAATATCTCATACCGTCATCCTAGAAGATCCCTATGACGATCCTAAGGGGTTAATCATACCGGACAGAAGCCCAGAACGCACCAGGGAAGCCTTGCTGGTGAGTTTGATATCTTCATCGATTCATTCACCACGATATCTGGCTCTTGTTAATTAAAAATTGTTTCTTTCGAAAGAGCGAGAGAATCGGAGCTGACGAAGCGATCGACGACACAGCAGGCATGACTGCTGAGGAGATAATCGAGATGCGAAAGGAGAGAGAGGCCAAGGCGCGAGCTACGATATTAGAAATCGTCGGAGATCTGCCAGACGCTGAAATGGCGCCACCTGAGAACGTCTTATTCGTATGCAAGCTAAACCCTGTGACGGGCGACGATGATTTGGAAATAATTTTCAGCAGATTTGGAAAAATTGTTGGGTGAGGAAATACTTGATGTAATTTTACATCAAACATTCTTCGAGAATTATTTTATCTAATAGATTGTTGATCTTTTTTAGTTGCGAGGTGATAAGAGATCGTCAGAGCGGAGACTCCCTGCAATACGCGTTCATCGAGTTTGCGGAGAGAAAAAGTTGCGAGGAGGCTTATTTCAAGATGGACAATGTCTTGATTGACGATCGTAGAATACACGTGGACTTCTCGCAGTCCGTATCAAAAATGCGTTGGAGAGGTAAAGGGAAAGGTATCCAGTACTACGACGACAAAGAGAAGGTGAATCAGAGCTATGGAAACTCTAACAAGGAAGCGAACAACAGGAATGGCAGAGGCAAGGGGGGGAGGGGCCAGGAACCAGTCAGGGAAAGGGAGAGAAAATGTTCCCTGAGAGAGGAGAGCGAGAGAAAAAGGCACCAACAGGAGCACAGGAAGGAGTCGACCGGGGACGAAAACCATAAGAGGAATTACAGAAACAACGACGGAAGGTCCAGAGAGGGAGAGATGAGTCGTAACGACAGGAGAAGAAACGATCCGCGCGAACAATCGAAGAATAACTACAACAGCAAGGGTAGAATGGAAACAGATAGGAGAAGAAAAGACGATTTTGACCGGGAAAGGAACGACAGGAATCAATTCAAACGCGACGATAATTTCAGAGGGAGAGATCGCAGGGATGATAGCAGGCACAACAATAACGACGAAAGAGGAATGGGCAGAGACAGAAGGCCTATTAGGGAAGAAAACGACTGGAATCGAAGGGTGCCAAACGTGAGGAGACACGAGGAGAGGAAGGACCGGATGCCCAACAGATGGGAGGATAATCAGCGGAAGAAATTCGAGAACGACCGAAGGTACAGGAACGAGGGTGACGGGCAAGCTCGACACCGAAACGAAGATGCTAGGGATAAGAATGACAGAGAACATCCGGTTGGAGATAGAAAAAAAGCCGAAGAAAGTTCGAGGGATAGACCGAAGGAGAAGGAATCCGTGGCTAAAGACGTCGAGAGGAATATCAAGAAGGAAAAGGAAGTTGTGCCACAAAAACCGCCGGCGAAAGCACGCAAAGAAAAGAGCAGCTCGTCATCTGACGATTCTTCAAGCGACACAAACTCAGATTCTAGCACCGATTCTGACCAGAAACGTAAAAGTGGAAAGCAAAAATCGAAGAAGAGGAGGCATGATTCGACGTCGGACGATTCTTCAGAGTCCGACGAACCGAGTAGTAAAATCAAGAAGAAAAAGAGACACAAGGACGTCTCTGATTCGGAGGATAGTGACGAGAGGAGAGCGGCGAAGAAAAAAGTGGACAGTCAGGACAGGAGGAAACAGAAATTGAAGAAAAAACAGGCTGGATATGAAAATGTTAAGAAAAAGCTCAAAGGGAAGGAAAAAAAGGTTGAGGAGGGTAAGAAGAAGGCGAAAAACAAGAAGAGTAAAAAGACAAGAGTGAGTAGCTCGTCTTCGGACAGTGAATCCTCGAGTTCGAGCTCCGATAGTTCAGAGTCGGATTCTCGTAAGAAGAAGAGAAGATCGACGTCGACAAAAGCGAAGAAAATTAAGAAGTCTAAAAAGTCGAGAAAGCAAAGCGAATCAAGCTCAAGTTCCGACTAAAGAATATAACAAATAGGCGCTGGGTAGTTAATCGCCCTAATCGATTCTACCCCATGATTAAAAGCTCCCAGGATAATCGACACGGTTCAATTACAGTCCATGGAGAATTTACGTGAAATATTTGATTACAGGGTATTTTGAAATCAATTTCACGCAGTAGGTGCTCATATTCCCGTTATTTTTCCTCACCACCTAAATGCACATTGATTATAATGCCCTGTACACATACAAAATCAAGATAATGTAATATTTTTATGCAGACTACTATAATGTTTATTATATGTAGATATATGAAAGAAAAATGAATTGATGAATATAGAAACAATTTTTGTATTCTTAACCGAATATCGTGAATTTTTTTTCAATATGACTCCCCCCCCACTCCCCTCATAGTTAATTAATTCTACATCACCATGGTGGTCAGCGAAAACCGGAAAGTCAGGAAATTCGAAAAATGTTCAGAGAAGCCATGAAAAAGTCAGGGAATCCAAAGAATGGTCAGGCAAAAGTCAAGGAATATCAATTTTGAAAATAGAAAAGTATTTTCAAAAATCTCTTTCACCATTGATTCAGAGCATCATTTATTATACATATACTCGAATAACCACTAATTCGCCCGGATTACAGTCATGGAAAAATTATTATTTGGTGAGGAAAAGTCCGATTTTTTTAAACTTGATCTTTACAGTGACCACCATGGTGAATTTACGTATCAGTTGAGCTTTTGGGTTTCCTGGAAAGGACAAAGATCAATACAGAGAAGTTGGCGTGAAGTATCATTTACTCCAATCTACTGCGTACATCCGCGTTACAAGTGATGGGTAATTAGTTTGGCCCGAGGCAAAAGCTGAATCGGGGTGCGTCGTGAACGAGCCGAACACAGCATCGAGTTCGGTGATGGGAGTTACGCAGGGCAGTTAGAAATCCTGTAAATAAAGATGGGTGAAACTATACTCCGCATTGTCATCCTCCAGTTATCGCCCCCGTTGAAACCCGTTTTATGAATGGAACCATCCCCTCCGCATCAACAGGCGTTACTACGACGCTTCGTCGATCGATCCGGACTACCGGGAATCCCCTCTCCGAAACTCCGCAGCGAGCTGCCGGCTACGGCGCGCTACCGACGGGCATTGGCTGCTTGTCCCTTTCAGGAATCAACCGATGACGTCAACGACGCGGAGCATGTACCGCACATCCGCACGCCCAGCACACGTATACCTTCTGACAATAAGAGAATTACAAATCTGAAATACATACACCTACATTACTCTGGTCGGTTTTGATTCATTTATTCGTAAGCTTGAACGAAAAAACCGAGAATATCGAGGAATCACTTTAACCGCTGTGATCTGGTAGGATTTAGGAATGGTAGACGTGTTCAGAAAAGCGAATCGCGGGCTTATCTTTGGGAGATAATTATAAGCGCAGCAAGCGTATCCGGGAAAGCCCACGACCCCTATTTTTGTTTCGATTTCAGCTCAGCGGTAAAATAAATTTGAGATTGAGGAAGGCAGGAAAGGGGGGAGGTAGAGAAATGTTCTCCAGGGGCTCAAGACAAGGGTTTCGTTCATCCCTTACCGATGACGCGTGGGCGTTGAGCGGGCTACGTGGGTGTCGTAGGCGTCGTGGGGAAAAGTTGGTGGGGATGGTTATGCGGGGGCGGCTGATCGACCGCCTCGCGGCCCAACGGACCCACGGCTGTGGCTCCCGCGCCGAGCCCTGCCAACCACCACTGCATCCCGGACCGTCAAAGCTTCAGGTGGTTCGGCTCTCTGATCACAGCTACCCTCAAAGACTCACAGACGGTCTGAAGGACTGACTGCTCTACCAGACGGCTGTTTCGAGACACGAGAGACGCGCTAATTCAATTCCACAAAGGTGATGTATGCTTGTTTCAATTTTCTCAATTTGCATAATTAGTATTATTGTTGTATTGGTATCAATTTTGCCATCATCCTATTCACAGTTTTTCGCTTTCGATATTTCAACACCTTCGATGACCGATAACTTTGAATCATGAAATCATATAAATCGCCACCCCATTACTCTGCTCAATTGTTTCCTGAAACATTTCTTTCCTCCTTCTTCATCCCCTCAGCTGTTGCACAGAAATATGTTATTCCGTTCACCGTATAATTTCACACGATCGAATGAATCCAAGAGGTGCTCGACGGCATGATCGATGCGCAGCGCTCCTTGCGATTATCATAAAATTGCGTGGAGTGCTGAATCGGCGTGCGGTTGCCTCGCGTTTAATATCCGTAGTCATAGCGAGCTTATCTGTCCTCGCTTGTAATCCAATAACTTCTTCGAGCCACTTTCTACGGAGGGCTTGATGAATTTTGATCAGAATACTTTGTTCCTGATTACAATTTTGACGGTATGATATCTCATAAAGTATGCAGGAGACCGGGAAGCAACCGTATTTACATATTAATCAAACCATAGAGAAAAGTTCTTGATTGATCATGATTCAAGAGCTCTGATTCACGTCGCTGGTGTATCATGAAGTAGAGTAACGCGAGAATAATCTGCGTCGAATTAATCAAACGAAGACCACACGATACATACAGGAGCGTAAATTGATTATCGAACCCGCATTATAGGTCACTGAGATTGGTGGCTGACTGTTTGAGGAAACCCGGTCTTTTGTATTATTCATCCGATTCGATTTCACGTTCCTAATTTCAGCGCAGACATATATGACGTGAATACCTCACGTCACGGCCGTTTATCGATCAATTCCGTTTTCATATAACCGCTTCGTGGCGTGTTTTTGAAATCTATACAACATATCTTTAGATAGTAGATATATCGGCACGCGCTACACCTATGATACGCGCGTTCATTTGTTTTACATAAAAAATTCATATGATTTCTGGAATTAATCCTGATGAGACTATGACTATTGAATTCAAATCGATTGAAATATGGAGACGAGTGGAAAAAACTGCTACAGTAATCGATGGTAGCGAGTCTATCTTCAGTACTGAAAATGAAAATGTAGATAACGATTGAATAACGACGTAGAGTCCTCGAATGGGGGCTGTATTCGCCCCGCGGCGTTGATTGCCTGACCAAACCACGCTTCTACTACTGGGAATTTTTTTATTTGCCTTCGTAATAACTGCCGTAACTGGCTTCCATTTATTTCCACACGAACCGTTTTATCGGAGTGCCTGAATATGCGGAGAATTTGATGAAAACCAGTTCCAGCAATCATGATGCTGGGAACATATTCGCAGTAGTACAAGCCGCTGTTTGGTCAGCCCCAGCCGGTTCGCTGATTGAAACACGGTTATTGAAATCGTAAGTGATTTGGAATCTGATCGGAAAGTTGAGGATGTGACGTCAGCAATTCATAATTCATAAACTGGTAGATCGACGTATGGAAGGTACAACGATCACGTTCGTATCGTTAAGGATGTATTGGCCGTACAATCTCAACCAAAAGTGATTCTCGTCGACAATATTAGGTATTTCGGGACAGGATAAAAATCGGAAAAAAATCAACCACAATCAAGACGATCAAAGTATTAACTTTGAATAATAATAATGCCCGAAAGTTATCAATAAATTGTTTAAACGGAAAATTGTTTAACAAATTTTCTGGTAACGTTATTCTTTTTTCATTTCAAATAAATGCCCTAATTTTTCTGAATACACATGAATTTTTAAAGAATTTTGTCACTATTTTGAAATTTCCGTCTTCGAAAATTTCCAAATTTTGAAAAATGGAAAAAAAAATCTGAATTTTGGATATGTTTCTGTGAACACAATGTAGATTGCAATTCCGAAGTTTCCGGAGCGTGGAACAAACAGTTTCGTAAATACAGCCCTTACAAATTTTCGAAAACGGAAATTTCCAAATATGTATTGACGAAATTCGTAAAAATATGCATGTGTGTTCAGAAAAATTAAGGCATTTATTTGGGATGAAAAAAATAACGTTACCAGAGAATTTGTTATACAATGTTTTGTTTGAATCATGGTTGATTTTTGAACATGAAGTACTTAATTTGCCGCCGAAAATCATTTTTGGTTGAGATTGTACGGCCAATACATCCTTAACTTGGCAACAAGTTCCCCCCGGCTAATTAATAATTAAACAAGCCGCACCCTAAGTCCTGCCAAGTTGACGTTGACAGCAGCGTCCTACCCCCTTTATTCTCTCCATACCTCGAGACGACCTATATACATGCAGCAGACGTCTAATTAATTTTCCACTCCATCATTCGGAATTTGTCTCGGACTTTGTTCCTGATTCTCGATTTATTACGTCTGATGCCATATTCCAAAAGGCTTCAACGATATATATCTTGATTCACCCTTATCTTTTTACGACACAAAATTCCGCAACAGGTTCTCCCATAAAATTCCATCAATCCTCGTAGACGTAGAAACTTATTTCAAACATGAAATTCACCTATATAAACCCACATATTCATTCCTGCACTGATTTACCGCGGGCGTCGAGTTATCACAGCTTTGATGTCGTGAAAAATTTATCATCCGAAAATACCTTAGAAGCATAAGAATATAGTTTTCTTATTTTTCTTTGGTGTTGATCGTAACAATTGAGACGAAACTCTTTTGCGCAGATGGTTTCGGCGTGGCTTGGAATTCTGGCCGTTGGCTTATTAGCATTAATGACTGACGCGCTGTCAACAACACTCATGGAGGATGTTCAGCGAGCCGATCAGGCACTTCGACCGAAGGGTAGGTCAGATTATTCTGCGACGTAGTTTGTCGGGTGTTGATTAATCCCAAGATCTGGATCAACGATAAACCAATTACGTCGTAAATTTTTTTCTTCTTTTAGCTAAACGTGCTCAAGAGCTGCTTATGTTCGGAAATCAGCAGAATCGTCAAGCCGAAAGCGTGCCGGCGAACTTGTTCTCCCCAACTGCCGAAAAACGTAAATATACGCTTGACTTAACCCTGAGCAATGACTCCGCGCAACAATTGTCGTTAACTGCCGCTTTAACGGGAGCCACACTGGAAGTTCTAAGTCCCAGATCATGCATATCACTTTAGCAGTCTTTCCACGCAATCTTTCTGGCTCCTGTATACATTTTGCGGTGGAAGGCTCGAAAATTCTCCTTGATCTCTAATTTTCGTCGGACAATGTATAAATTTTGTTTTTATCATCAGCACAGAAGCCTGCGTGAAAGTGTGAGCATAGATTTAGATAACTCGTCTTCTGCTTTCATTACGCGGAAAAATCGTCGAAGCCTTGATACCTTTGATAACACGTAGACCTTAGAATTTCCCGGGTGTCTCTTTCTCTCCGAGTTTCCCGCAGTTATAAACTTTTCAATCACTCTCAGGCACAATTGGCTCTTCGGGATTGGAGGAGATGAAGAGTTCGTTCCCAACGACCGACAAATTCAGTCGCACAAAGCCAATAGGCACCGGAATTCACGAGGCGTACGAAGAGAAGCATTTGCCACCTTCTTACTACAAGGGTTATCAGTGAGTGGATTCGATCTTGCTCTTCATTAATATACATAGTCATTACGAAACTCTCCCTCTATTTACTCTGCCATTCGCGTGTGTGTCGAAGGTACGGTAAAATCCTGGACAATCAACTCGAAGATAACGCGCGTAACTGGCTCGAAGATAACGCTCGCACCTGGGACGTTCCCGCGTACCCGCGATATTACAGCGTTGGGGATGATCGTCGTAAGAGGTCCGACAGCAGTTCGTTCCCAACGGTATCAACTCATGCCCCGGTATCAACCGCGGCTCCCGCAGTCACCGATATTCCACAGAAGCCGATCCCCCAGGTGAAGCGGAGGTGAGTCATTTCTTTTCACCCATTCAACTCTTCCATTTCGTTACTCACAGCTATGATCCAAATTCGCATGTCTAACGTATGAGCTAGAAGACATATGCGGAAGTTTGTGACACGAAATTTATCTATAGATTCAAGCTCATGAGGTGCACCCTGTCATTTAGGAGTTTTTATCAGTCTGAAATATCGGTCATCGAGCTCATGACGACTTCTATAGTCGTGTACCTTCACCCCTCGCGAGGTTGTAGGTACACTTGGTAATTTTCCTCAAAGCATATTTCAAGACCCACGCATGAAGTTGGTAAAACCCTCAAACCAGTGGATTCGCATGATTGCAGAAAGCGATAATTTTTCTTTTCAGTGATGAATAATGAAGGACCGTTGATTACTCGCGCGAATGGTGTACGTAACTCGATTCTATTCGTGTGTCGCTATCCATTCATCGCCAATTGAACTTTCAGTAGAACGATACGTCGAGTAATGATGATTGATCCAATTCACGTACACGCATGAAATACTCGTTTTTATCTAGCTTCGTTCGTATCCGTTGGTAGTTTCGTTGAGGATTGGTAGTTTTGTAGAGAATGTTAACTCTCATCTCCTGAACACTGCGTCATAAATATCGTACAAATCTTATGAAAATTGGTACTGAAAGGCAGACAAATTTTCTCTCTACATTCAAGACGAGAGGGTTTGATCAATTTTCCTGAAATTGTCGAGGTAAGGCGAGAGAAGAGAAATTCTTGCCTCGTCTTGTCTTGCGGCAACATTCATGCTAACATAGGGTTGAACCTCTGTGACTCGAAAACCTCCATATGTCTGAGATTCAGTCTGTTCCCTAATTGCAAGAGCCTCTGAAATTTGAAGAAGAAACTTGAAGTTTTCCGATGCCATCAAGGTCCATTATTTTGCCTCTGTCACTCGAGGTTCCAATACCCTGACCTCTACAACTCTACGGGCTTCATGCAATGACGTACAGAACAGCATGTGCTAAGATAAAGAACATATTCTGTACTATATTTGGCGAATTTTTACGAGCATCTATAAGTCGAATATTGTTTTCGCCATCCTCTATAACTCGAAATCTCTCTCACGCGGAGAAATTAGCTCTGCTCCTGATCTTCGAGTTAGCGAGATTCGCCTGTAGTTTGTACCTAATTCTCCGAAGCTGAATCCCTAATTTGCTCCAGCGCCTCGGTGGGCATGTAGTGAGGGAATATGGGCGTAGGAGTGGATATAACGTTATGAACACGTCCACAATTGTAGCCCATCAACATGCGACAAGAAAGGACCCAGACACCTGACAACATACCTAAGATCGTCAGCGAAATCCTGTCAAAGACGACGTACGAGGTACGACACCATCATTCGGATCTAAATCCTAGAGTGAGAATAACGCAGCCTGTAGCCGGAGAAGGGAATCATTTGCATACATACGAACTTACGAAACCCCTTATATTAGGTAAAGAATGAAAATACGTGTCAGAGACATCAAACTGATCGATGACTTTGAAGCTATTTATTAAAACCTATGGAGTTACGAAGCGATGTGATAACCTGAGAGTATAGATTCCTTCCCTGATACGAAGGGAGAAGACGATCAATCATAAAAAAAAAAGCTTAACGTCCTTACGGAATATCGGATCACCGTAAGCGTTGTCAGGCGATGAGCACACCTCTTGAGGGCGAACGATAACGACGAGTGCCCCCAGGATACGCATATAATGGAATGTTTTGGACGTTTAGTCCGATGTCATCGCGCTACATGAGTTTTTCCGTAGGTTACCAGGCCACCTGTAGCGTGGGCGCAGGGGGTAGAATAGATCGATCTGTTTTGTTATCTGAATAGGGTCGTCACTGGTTGGCGTAAGGGTTGCCAGGCAACGTCGATCGGGTGAGAAAACGACGAACGAAGTGACGTCTGTAAGACGTATAGGAGGTTCGCCTCTCCGATCGTGGACTGTTGCTGCACTTGCGACGATCGTAAAATAATCGAAGGATCTTCTTCCGTGGTGGATGGGAGTGCGACATAATATTTTTCCAACCGATAAAATCCGCGGTTGAGTAACTGACGCAAGTTATCCCTCACCCTCGACATTTGTCAATCTGAAGAGAGCCTCCGTCTTTTCCTTCTCGCCCCTTCATTACATCACATTCGAAGTCGCGGAAAAGTATGGTAAATTTTTCAGCCACCCCTTTCTTCTTGTTTTCCGGCAATAAATTATTGAAAAAATTGTTCGGAAGAATAGAATTATTCTGTCATAAAAGCTGTGTTCGAACTGTTTTGTATTAGTATTTGGCGTCTGTACGTCATTTCGATAAAGTTCTGATAACGAAAGATTTTATTATTCCTAGAATTTTGTCTTTCAATAATTTATTGCCGGTGAACGAAAAAAAAGGGGCGGCTGAAAATTTTACCAAACTTTTGGAACACCTTGAACCATGTTCGGTAAAATTTTCAAATTAAACAAGTAGGGGAGACCGGGGCTAGTTGTCACAGTGTCCATATCTCCACCGCTAGATAACAGATCGAACCACGCTATAGATTGAAGTTGTAGTTCGATGTTTGAAACAAATTTCTGTCGTTAAATTGAATATCGCATCATATGCGGCCTCGCATTGATCGATAAACTGAAATCGGACCTGATATGGACGTAAAATTTGCCGACCCTCGACCGAAACCTATCCCGCTTCATCTCAGAGATCCCAACACGCCCTAAAACCCGCGTAGTAAGAGACTCGTCGATCAATGCTCGTCAGAGCGAACTGATCCAGCTGTCAAACCAATCATAATCTCCTCAGCCGAGACGGCTTGAGTGTTAGGTGACGAACGTCGAACTCATCCGCAGGAGTAATCCTCCAGACGAATATAATCAGTACTCTAAGTGGCCGCTGCTCCGTTAGTGGCCCAGAGTCGTTCAAGCGGGTGATTACGCCGGATCGCCTCTTGAAATTAATGTTTGCTAAACTGGATATACATGTATGCATAAAAGCGGGGGGTGGTCCACGGGTTCCGTGGCGCCAGTCTCGGAGTTCCATCCAGTAATGCGGGGGTTGGTATGGGGCGATCGATATTTCCACCGAGTGCGGGGATTTAGAGTTTTCGAAAGGGGGGAGGTTCGGGAGAGGCTCGCCTCAGGGATGGGAAAAAGGTGAATGGAAGTCTCCCCCCGATTCTCGAACTGGGTCACGTAGTTTGATGCTCGGTGCTTCGCCAGATATCCCAACGACCGAGGCTTTCTCCCGGGTAGTATGCGGCAGGATTTGTCAAGAGGGATCAGGGGCTCCGTATCATTACCGGTTCCTCGCCATTTCATGCAAATTTGTCGGATGTAAATTTTCAAGATTTTCGCATGACAAGAGTTCACTGTGGATATCGGTTTTCACCTACCGCCTATCCTATAGCTACGTGTTGCTAGGTCCAACTATTCAATGTCCCCTCGGCACGCGACGATAAAGGGTCACGTCAATACTTTGACCCGTAGAAAAGTCTCTTCCCGGTTCTTGAGACTGTCGTTAATTGGTGTTACCGAAATTCCCGACCATATTTATGCTCTACTCTTTTTTTCCCCCTCTTGTTGCAGCCTCCCGCTGTACCAGGAACCTCGTTACAAACGGGATCTAGACCCTCGTGATGTCCTCGCACTCTTGTCTCTCTGGGAAGCTGAGCGGCGCGAAGGGTAAATTACATAAACTCTCATTACTTTTACAATGCCTTACGAGCGTCGGGCGGAATTGCAATTAACTTGTACCAACATTTTACCGGGTCACAGAAGCTGGCCTGGATACGACGCTGACGAGTACGACAGCGGAGACGAGGACAACAGCATCGTCGACGTTGACGAGGAGGACCCCAGGAATGGTGAGACTTAAGTTACATCATAAACTGTCCTAATTCTAAGGGGGCGAAAATGTTGATGTGATAAATCATATAATTTTATCAACGAATCATCTCGTCATTCATCATATGATTTATCTAGTGAATTTGAACAAATATGTAAAAAAATTACACAATAATTCATATAGTCTCATCAGGTATAATATAAAAAACAAATTACATGAAAAACTTTATGATTAAACATGATTTTTTTAATACATTTGTTCAAAATCACAAGGTAAATCATATGATGAATGAAATGATGATTTCGTTCGTAACATTATATGTATGATTCATCAAATCAACACTTTAAGTAGGGTAACGACGTTTGTCTAACACGACTTGCATGATCTTCGTCTGATGAAACAGGCGCAGCTTGGCTAGAGGGTCCGGTCTACACCCCGCGACACTTCAGCGAAGGCAGTGACATCCTCGCGGCTTCTGATATCGGGATTCCTCGCACTCGTCCTACAAACTATTATGACCGATATGGCAATCAGTTTGGACAGCAATACGGCAACGCCCTCTACGGCGCACCCCAGTACTCGAGTGGCTATGCACGGAATGAATTTGCCCCGGAGAAGAGGTTCATGGTGTCGAAGAAGCGATCTCCGGTACAGTCATTATTGGAGCATAATTTTTCCATGTGTTGAACGACACTTAATTTTTTTTCACCCCACAGGCATCGAAAAATCACTTTTCGACGCCTGCTTTCGGTCCGTAAAGTGGCACTTTATACCGCCGAGCTCGAAGCTGCGGTATAAAGTCTTTATACCGCAACTTTGATGCGCGGTTCAAAGTCCGCAGCCCAAAGTTCAGACGTTCAATGCCTTTTCTGTGAAAAATATTGTATGGGGCGCGCGCTCTCCGCTGGGTTTACCTCAGGCTCGCCAGGAGAAACAGTGGGTCGTATGGAAAACACGAGCTTGCCGAATAAACGGTCACTTTACGCGCGTGCGACATAAATGTCTATTTTGTTACAGGCTTACAGACCTTACGACGGTAGAAACGCGATGGTCAATCTTGCCGAACTGTTGAGGACCCTTCCGCAACAAAATTATGGGAATGGTTACCCGAACGACAGAGCCGAGGCCAGTTACTACCATCGTCTCAATTTGTAATTGTGTTAATTTTACAAACCTGCTATGACTTAACATGTAAACCACTGGGACGAACCGATTATTTCAGGTTCGTATGATAATTATACCGATCACTACGTAATAAAGGAATCCATTAATTATATCTTGGTATCGGGTGAACGTGAGTAAAGATAATTGATATTACGTGAAATAAAAATTCAAAAATTCGTTTCGAGCATCTATATATCTTGTATATATATATAATATTCTAGGTATACTATATTGCACCTATTTGTATTATACCGTAATTGAGCTCCTTTCATAAACGGTAGAATCTGATATATCGAAAAATTATAACACTGGAATGAAGGTCTATATTCATTCTTATTGGAAATATATATAATCCACAAATCCTTGCTTTTCGTTTGTCACGATCAATTATTAACGTGAGTATTAATTATTTCGGCAATATTTATTAATCGTTCAACTTGCTATATATGCGTGAATTCGTCTGATCTGACGGTTCAAGATTCGCAAAGTTGTTAATAATTTTTAGAGTTATCTAAATTCCTTCTAACTTCGTCTAAGAAAAAGCAAGTAAAGTAAGATCTTATTCTATGCGAAAATGACCGGTTCGACTCCCTAACGGAACTTTTAAAGAAAAGGAGACAAAAAAAAAAAAAAAATGAAGAAGAAAAAATCGCCTTGTTTTAACAACCAACATATCTTACTAAATTACAGTGCTATGAAACCCACGCCTATATGAAAACATGAAAACTGAAAGTTTGTATTATAAATACGAATTTTTCAGTAAATCGTATACAAGTACAATGATATCTACGTATAATGTAACGAGATGAACGTGTGTATTTAATCTCTGGTTGTATCGTCGTTAGCTTCATGGTTAGCTGGAGATCTGTTAGAGCTCAATGCGAAATCTTCTGACTTCCGGAAACAAAGTACCTTGAACTTTTTTACAATTTAGTGTGTTTCAACCTTCGTGAATTCAGCGTGATAGGCAAAAACCCCGGATCCCATAGTTCATAAAATCATTACAATAAATATTCATAGTTTTCATATAAATGACCGATATTGACCGAAATCTGGGTTGAACGAAATATGACGACGATTTCAGTATATTTAATCTGCGAAATCAGTGATCTGCGTATGGCAGAGGAAGATCATTCAAAGTATTGCCAAAGCTTTTGGTCGAGTACAGTGATAATTTGTCTGCATTTCACTCGGTCGTTGGTAAAATTTGAAGACAAGACTTTGACGATGGTGCACGATCGGTAGTTGCATAATTGATCTCTTTCGATTCAGAATGATTACATTGCTCCAGTTAACCATACGACTGGTAGCCTATACCCAATAGTGTATCTTTTGTTGTGTGTTTTATGTATGTATGTCAAAGTGGAATTTGTTCTCACGCTGGAATGGGAACCATTGCATACGATTAAGTCAATGTGCTTGTGTGTTCGATGCGTAATTATTGTGAAAAACTTCTCACTGATCGTGAGAGGGTCATCATTTGGTTAGAATTTAAAGCCAAGAATTTAGGTTGATGGAATAAACAATTATTCTTTATAACACAATTACAGTTGCTTGTGATCAACTTTTCTCACAGTCAGAATTGATATACTTAGCTTTTTAACGCGATGAATGTTAAATGAATATTTTTTCGAGCAAATTGATATAAAAATTACACGAATATTATAAGAATTTCTTTTGAATTCTCTAACACGATGCAGCGAGCTATTTGCTCTGCTCAAAATAAAAATAATAATTCACGGGATGGATTATCTTCAATTATGAGGATTGTTCGATGGTCGAATCGAGTTTGAGTTTGGAAATGGACAGGAAAATGGCTAAGAAGAAACGGATGAAATTTTGATACGGATGGTTCATTTATCATCCCCATATCCGTAAGCTACTACTATGAATGCTATATATTTGATGGAATTGAAAATTTTTTATCAACGCCAAAAATTGATTGCGTCCTAGAAGTGAGATGCTAATATTTGAGGTGCTAATTACCTACTTGCTTCGTACCTAAGTACTTGGTGATGTGAAAGAGCAACACAGGCCAGTGGACGCGAAGTTGAATGATAATGCCTGGAACAGCGATGAGCTAGTGTATCTCTCTGGATTGAAACTTGAATGAAATAAAATCAATTACTAATCGAATTCAATTACTAGCCAAGGCAGGCTGTCCTACATTAATTGTAACATTAACTACTTCGCCACGATACGTGGTCATTTATATACATAATAAATAAATAAATATATATATTAATAAATTCATTTATGTATACCTATGTAATACGATGTTAAATCATAATATGATATTTATCTCGAAAATATTTTTCAATCAGTGGTGCTTTCGTTCGATCAATGTATGATTCAATTTATGTAAAGAAGATGAAAGAAGAACAATAAATGAATATATTCTATGCATGCACTATACGACTTTCCCTGTTCATTTTTTTTTTCTTGATTCGTGTCACACGGATGTGTATCCGAATTCAGAAACCGATCTACTACCTTCTTGGAAAAAAATTGATAAACGACAAAATCTGCAGGCGAACAAAAGCTAGCAATTGTATTTATACGTTGCAGAAACTTAAAAAAATATGGCGGCTAAGACAGTTGGAAATCCAAAATCTGAAGAAAACTCTCAATCTATTCGCACGAAATCGCAGTTAAACAAGGACCTGATGCAGGCTTGCATGAACCGTGACCTCACAGCAGCAAAAAAAGCCATTCTACAAGGAGCAAACATTAATCATCGATCATCGCAGAACCTAACGCCGATCCTCGTCGCCGCTGAGCACGGAGACGTCGATCTGATCGTTTTGTTGTGCAGTCAGGAAAACCACAGTGTAAATTTGGAAGAGAGAACTATATACGGTTGGCCAAAGCATGTACGAGCGTGCCATCACGCTCTGGAATGCGATGACTTCTCACATTTTGATATTTCTTTTTTCAGGATGCACTGCTCTGCACCTGTCCGTTCTCTTCGGTCACCGAGAAGCAACAAAGGAGCTGTTGAACAGAGGAGCTTCGACCACCTGCGTCAATAACGTTGGCCGCTATCCTCTTCACTTTGCAACAACTCAAAGAGACGTTACAACCGCGAGAATGCTCATCAAATTTGGGGCACCGATCAACGTCTATGACGCTTTCTCCGAAAGCCCCCTCTACAACAGCGTCATTAGGAAGCCCAGCGTCGCCATGGCAAAACTCCTCTTGCGAAATGGGTAACAAGACTGTGGCCACTGTGGGGGTGAATGGAATCATCGGACAGTCTCGTTATTTTAACAGGGCATCCTCCGATCCACCACCGAACAGCCAAAACTTGGGATTACTTTTGGAAGCAGTTTTGAGTGCTCGCATCCACTCTGACTTCGAGGCCATCAAGGCTCTCATTTGGTATGGAGGAAATGTGAATGCCGCGGACCCCATAGGGTGGAGAACGCCTCTCCATTTAGTCGCAATCAATGGGCGATTAGAATTGGCTGAGTAGGAATCTTAAATAAGCGTTGTTACTAGTTATTATTAAAGTACAGATCTGCAAATTTGATATCGCAGGTACCTAATACGACACGGGGCAGATTTGTATGCTAAAAATCGTGCCGGAGAAACTCCGTTGGAAGTAGCATTCAACTATCGTCATCACAAGGTGGCTTATTTGATTGAAGAGAGTCGCGAAATGCAAGCAAGGAGTCACACCAGTGAAATCCTGGAGTTTACCGAAGGTACTAATCACAATGCATGATAGCGTACAAAATGTTTATTACGGTAGGTCGAAGTACATATGTAAAAAGTGATAAGAATATTAATGAATATAATATTAGAGAATATAAGAAGATGAGAATATTAATGAATAATATGAAAAGTACAAAACACGATAATATTATTTGTAGAATAATATTTTTCAACACGGTGATGATGAAATAATCGGAAATCAATAATTCCGTACAACGTCTGACAAATAATCGAAAACAAGGGCTATAAAACTAACGATGAACACAAATGACCGACGGTTTGCCCTTAGATCATTTTCTGTAAGACTGACAAGAAATCTAACCGCTGCTCTCTTACCGTGGTTGGAGTAGTCAGTTCAAAATCACGTGTATTGTTTTCAACGGTATGACAGAGTTTCAGTAGATCGTGCGCCACGGACAGCTCAATGGATGGCTTCTTTGTACAGGCGGACAGTGTTTCAATGAGATTCACCAATTCTTCCAACGTGTGCCGGTCGTCCTCTACAGTTCCGAGCTTGCATTTCTTGAATCTCTGTACTGCTGCTTTTATCTTTTCTCTCTTTTGAGGATGTATAGGTCGATTCTGGAGAAAAAAAACAAGAGGATGAAATTCTTTTACATCCAAACGGTACGAACTGATAATAACAGAGATCTGTGGGAATCAATACTTCATAGCTGCGTAAGTCGTTAGTCAAGGGCCAATTTTCTCTGCAGGCGATGCAATCGCATTTGATTTCGTAACGCTTGAACAATTGCACTCTTTGGCTTTTCTTCATCAGTTTGTATTCCATATTATTGCAGCAGTCGAATAGCTGGAATAGAAATCAACACGACTGATTTATTTCCTCCTATTTACTACACTTCGAACATATCCTGCATATTGTTTCATCACCTGTTCGCCTTCTTCGATAGGATGGGCAGCATGTACGGTCATTCGCTGCCTTCGCGACTGCCTTATAGTGTTCGGGTAACAGGAATGACTGAAAAGGCTGCTGACTGCCATCAGTGATAGTCCGAACACGCGAGGTGTGTCCACTTCAAATAATGATGCCACCTGCAAGATGGAAATTTTCATAATTTCGAATTGGTTTCGGTCGACAAAATACCTGTGACAACAATATTTGTGATACACAAAATACAAACACAAAGATTGCATTTTTTGCGCTAACTCACTTTTTCAATTACTAAAATATGATAATAAATTGTAAAATGCATGGGTCAAATTTTCATGTTTTTGTTGTTAGTTCTGAGTTTCTGCATGAGCAATTCTAGAAATGTTCACAAATTCCACGAAATTCCTCTGAAAACTTCTTTTGAAATGAAACTTACTGGGATTTCCAGGTTTTCCGAGCTTTCACTTTCGCTGAACACCCTGATATTATAGAATTTAGTTTCATAATCATCGAAAGCTGTGCATTTAGGAACACGAAACATTATGTATGAAAAATACTCCTAGTGGCTAAGTGAATAAGCTCTGCAGCCTACTATTCAGAACACATGATTTTCATACGTCCCACACTGCGTGTACTAAACTTATTATAGTATTATCTCATCTTATGCTTGATGTGTAATACGTACTCTGTGCGCCTTAGCATATGCCCCATTATGCATGTGCTTGTAGATCAGCGATCCAACGAATATGACATCTTGGTTTGTGGCCAATGTATCCGGTGCAAGCTTCTTTCCAAACATCTTGCTATGTTTAGCTAAATAACACACTATGATGGCTGTACGGGCTGCTATCGATATCAGTTCACCCATAAGGCATCTCTCCTGTCCCACCGGTACAGCACAATGAATGCTAGGATATTTATCGCTGAGAATTTTTCCATCCTTACAATAACCTTTGGCAGCTGGATCTACGAATTTCAATTACGTGACAATAAATTCCAAGCCGCTAGGAATTCTTTCAATATACAGAGAAATTACACTATCTAATCATTTGAAGCATTTCGTCAATCATGACGTTGCTATTTCGATATAAGATCTTAGATCATTAGGTCAAATGGTCAATAGATGGTAAAGGTAGTTTGGCTGATATGTTCGATGTATTACCTGGGTTAGAATCGATAATTTTCAGTTCTTGCCTCAACGCATCCAACTTCTTTCCCTTCTCTGTTGCTACAATGGCCATTCTCATGCCAAGAAGAATCGATTCATCGATGTTGAGAGACAGCAAGATTCCACCAATTGGGCATTCGACCTCGTGGTATTCTTTCCAGGCTTTGTCTCTACAAGTTTCAGAACAATATGCGACATTGACGCAGTAATCGCACGGGATCATGGACCACGCTGCTTCCAAACATATGGAGCAATTTGTACAGACATACTCTGGATCGAGTCTCTGACAAAACGAGCTTTCAACCAGCAAAATCTCTCCCGGTTTTATTTGACGGGTAGCAACAACGTGCAGGCCGTATTTCCCCGAATACTTTACTGTGATTGCGTCGGAAGCAGCGGGAATATCTGGGTTTGGCTGAAACACTTCTTCCACCGGAAATGTGTATGCCTTCTCTTGCGGCTTTACAGCTGAGTTTGGCGTCGACATTAGCATTGTCAGCTCACTTTTCATTTTATCGCTCTCAACTGGGCCGATAGTCATTTTGTCAAGGCAAAGCAGAGCTCGACTGAACCAAGTAGCGGCGCCGGGCTGACCCAATGCCCTCAGGCACATTCCTTTTCGCTTGTATAACTTCATTTTCAATCTCTCTGGGTAACTGAGTTCGAGGGCTCTGTCAATGTCTTTGATACTATCCTCGTATTTTTCCAGTTTGAACGTAGCTGCTGATCGGTTTCCATATGCTAGAGCTAGTTCTTCTGACGAATCAACGGCGTACATGATACTGTGAGTATATTCTCGCACAGCTTTGTTATACTGACTCTTCACGAAGCTCTTATTCCCATCTTCCCGCAACTTTATCGAGTACTTTGAATCCTTCTGTCTACAGTCGAAGCCGAACAATGCGTCGGAACTCTTGAGTACAGCTTTCAAAACAAGTGCAAAGCGCTCTTCGTGAGTTTTGAGCTCACGAAACTTCCCAACAATTTCCATAGGTATATGTCTCGCAAGATACTCCATCCTGTGGAGATTTTCATTCTCGTCCATCTGAAATGTAAGACACAACAAGTGTTGGCAAGCCATGCAGATTTGATTGGACAAAACGGTTCGTTCTGAAATGTAGATATTATCAACAGCGATAAAAATGATGAGACTTGTGGAAGAAGTCAATGGTTCCAAACAAGAAATTAATCAAATATTATAAGGTTTTTTTTATCATAACTCATGAACCCGATTGAAAAACTGTAACGTTCTTCTACCTTAATGACTCAAACAAGTTGGGTGCAATGATAGTTCGGAGCTCTAGAAAGACGCGTTCTACAGCTTTCATGTTCTACTATTTGTGTATTCGTCTTTTTATTACAAACAACCACGTTCCCTTTGAACAGGGTTCGGATGACTTCTTCCTCTCCCTTTCTTTCCGTCGATTCTGGCTCGCCTTTGAAATGCTGAAGCCAGAGTAAGCTCAGCCTACTAGTAAACAATGGGTACACACAGGTATAGGCAAAGTGGCCTTGAATCGATCAGAAGTATCAACCTTGCCAAGTGTGCATTCGTCCTGCATCTGGATGCTCGTCTTTGCCTACACCAGTGTCACCTGCTCCGCTATTCGACATCGGTAATCGAGCCTATATATGGACTACATTTGTATTTATTGAGGACTGAAAAATATTCGTAGTAAGTAACATATGCAGAAATATTTTCAAGAATACTTAGCGACGTGTTGTACAGTTAAAATCCAACGTCGGAATATTGATGGTCACTATTCAGTCAAAATTGTAGAAGTTTATAGCGAAAACAAACTTCTCTGGTAGGAATAAGTCTCTCGATCTCTTGTTGATTGACGTTAATTTTTCTACGATAGACCGACAGGTTCTACGGTGTTTGATTATGCATGCTTACGTCTCGAGTAAACCAAATAAATTTGCCGACTGACTGAAGTCGAGTCGAACTTTTGTTTAGATCAAAAGTCACGTGATGTAGCTATTTGTAAACATCTCCTTATTCGACTGCTACAATTTCATTGAAGTATCGCGATAATAGGATTCAGGATTAGGTTTACAAGTAGGTTAATTCTTACCTCTCTGTTGAAAATCCAAACAATCGCCACAAATAAAACAATTCTCTTGTTCTTTGGCTTTGTCTGGGTCTAGCCGATCCTACGCAGCAGCCACTCCGAACACGTCTGCTCACTGCCTCACTCTGCTGATTGCCAGTATTCGTTCCGTCAAGATGGATGGATTCCCCGTTTCAAAATCTGTTTTCATACGCAGTGTCTATCTATCTGGTCTATCTTCGTCGCTCATTTTAGGAACGCGCACACGCATCGGGCTCCCCGTGACGTCATTTTGTCGTCTAGCCATGGCGCGAATTTTGAAATCTTGTCGTTTAGTCGATATGAGAAAAGCGGAGAATGAGGTCGAGGGGTCCCCCTCTTCACGAATACTTAGGTTGATTTATTTGAATTTTGCTCGATAAAAAGGTTCAATTATTATTGGTTTCACCACTAATTTACAAACTTTTAACAAAATTACGTCAAGAAATAGAACTCGCAGGATTAAATACGTCTATCGGTCTATCAGGATCGTGGAATAAATCATTTAAATCGCTCGATTCAATTATGTACCAAATCAAATCATATTTTATTTAGTTATTTGACTTAAAATTACAAGTTATGTGTGAAAGTGACCTTGATTTTGAGTATAGAAAACGAGGGTACTTCGTACTTTATAGTAAGAACTGCAGCGTGAGAATTTATACATTATAGCAAAGAATATAAGAAGTATAAAATGCGATAAAACTTTGTTTCTCATGAGTATAAGATTATGCAAATGAGAAAGAATCGCGTCTGAGTCTTGAAACGTGAGATAAAAGTGAACCAATCAATGGTAAAATACATTAATGCTGCCTGACATTAATGCCTGGAATATCAACAAATGATTGGATTGTCTCTTTTTCTCCGCGATTGGAGTCGTTTGTTCACTGTAGTCTTCATTGTGGCAGAGTTTCATGAGCTGATTAGTCAACGCAATTTCTTTACAGGGTTTTGCCGCAAACGCAAACAGTGTTTCAATCAGATTTATCAACTCATTGACTGTTCGAAGCCTATCCTGTGATGTTCCGAATTTGCATTTTTTAAATTTCTGCACAGCTGTGTTGATCCTTTCCATGTTTTGTTGATTCATTGGTTGATTCTGAAAAAAAGCACCGATAAATTTGGATACAAACGTTTCATTACTAATTGTGCGTCATAAAATTTGATTGTAACAATAGTCATTACGGATTAGATACAACTACATAAGTCACAGGTTTAATCTTGGAAGTGCAGTTTTAGTTACTCTGTAGCTAGGTAGACCGTATGCCAAGGGCCAGTCGTGGGTGCAAGCAGGACAATAGCACTTGAATTTCCAAGACTCGAAATAGTCTATCCTTTGGGCCTTTTTCATCATCGCGTAGTCTAGCCCGTAGTTCGCCAATATCTGAAATTTACATCGATGCAAATTAATATTTTCCTGCGATATCACAAACTCTTCTACAACAGTACAGAACTGGTCGAAATAGCTATATAAAGATTCTATGGCATTCTTTCATTACCTGTTCGCCTTCCTCGATCGGGTGGGCAGCAATTGTGATCATCCGATCACCTCGCATTTCTTGTATAGTGTTTGCATCACAGGAGCGGTTGAATAGGGTACTAACAGCCATCAGTGCATGCCCGTGATCGTGTTTTGCTTGAGAAGGTGCGAGTGGAACGTTTCCCTTATTCGTTCTGAGCTATAAGACCGTAATATGTTATTAAGTTGATATCGATTCATACAATACGGATATCTACAATCCATTATCATAGAATAATGCTGCTTCTATATTCAGAAACATGAAATACAAGATACAAGTACAGTGGCAAATCATTTGTCAGGAGAAGATTTGGAATCTTTGCTTTCAAGTTGACGTGAATCTTACCCTGTGTGTCCATGGTTCTGCAAAGTGAATTTGCTTGAATATCAGCCCCCCGATAAATGTGACGTCTGGGTTTTTAGCCAACGTATCTAATGTGAGCTTCTTTCCAAACATCTTGCTCTCTCTTGCTAGAAAACAAACTGCTACGGCAAGGGAGATTACTCCACAAATCTGCTGATTAGTAGAGATCCGTTCCACACGTCCCTTTGGAAAATTACGGTGAATGCTGAGGAATTGATCACTGTGAATTTTTCCATCCATACAATATCCGTTGGTGGCTGGATCTGCGAATTTGAAATACGAGAATGGAAGTTAATATCAAATTTAAAACGGGTTCTACCAGTAAGCAAAGAATTCCAGATATATTGCAATTTGCAGATTACATAAATACATATATACTTGGATAAATTTACGATAATATTGTGTACCGGTGTTGGCATCAGCAACAGTCACTTCCTGTTTCAAGATATCCAACTGTTTGCCCTTTTTTGTTGCCACTATGGCCATTCTCAAACCCAGGCAAACTGAGTCTCCTATGTCGAGACTGAGCAAAAATCCCATAACGGGACACTCAACTTCGTGATATTCGTCCCAGGCTTTGTCTTTGCATGATTCTGAACAGTACGCTGCATTGACACAGAAGTTGCACGGAATCATGGACGAGCTATCTCGCATACATTCAGAGCATTTTGTGTAAACATTATGAGGACGAAGTCTCTTGCAGAACAGTTTTTCAATAACCAGAACCTCTCCAGGTCTGATTCTGCGAGTAGCGACAATGTGTCGATCATATTCCTCGGAATACTTTACTGTAATTGCCTCAGACGCAGATGGAATATCTGGGTTTGGCTGAAGTATCTCTGGTGCTGGAAATTTGCTTGGGTCCTCTGGTGACTTTACTGCTGGGGGTAGGGTTGAAATCAGAGAATTCAGCTCGCTTTTGCTTGCATTTCGATCATCATCGCTGAGAGTCGCTTTGTCGAGCCAAAGCAAAGCCTGAGTGAAAGAAAATTCGGCGCCAGGCCTACTCAGTTCTTTTAGACATATTCCTTGTCGCTTGTACAACTTTGTTTTTAATCTGGCTGGATACGATAGATTGAGGGCTCTATCGATGTCTTTGAGACAGTCTTCGTATTTTCCCAGTTTGAACAAGGCTGCAGATCGGTTGGCGTAGGACAGAGCTAGTTCTTCTGACGAATCAATAGCAAACAAGATGCTTTCGGTATATTCTTGGATAGCTTCATCGTACTGGCTATTCATAAAGCTCTCATTGCCCTCCTTGCGTGATCTTATCGAGAGCTCAGAACTTTTCTCTTTGCATTTGACGTTGGCCCAAACATCGGCATTCCGGACTATGTATTCTAAAAACAGTATGAAACGCTCTTCGTGAGTTTTGAGCTGTTGAAACTTCAGAACAATTTCAGTGGGGACATGTGTCAAAAGGTACTGCATCCTGTGGTCACTCGAATTTTCGTCCATCTGAAACATAACATCAAACAAATATTGGCAAGCTCTGGAAATTTCATCAAGCACCACACTCAATTCGAACTTTGGAATGAGATCAACGTCAGTGACAAAATATCAAAGAATTACTATGTGTGAGAATTTTTCGACTTGGACCAATTATATACTTTATCGTGAGTCATGAATTCATAGTTTTAAAAATCAAACAAATCTTCTAAAATAATGAGTCAAATATAATAATCACACTATACAATGTACGGTTGTAGCGTATCTTTGCTCATATACATTCACATGATCTGTAAGAACTTCTTTTGCTTGACCTTATCCGGAGGGATTAATACTTCTTCTTTGGTGTCAAAGGTCAAAAACAGCGCTCAAAATTGACGTTTCGGCCCGTGAAGAGGGCCGACCTCTTCAGAACTGTAATTTACTTTACAAAAACAATATACAAAAAAAAAAACAAAAGAAATTTCATAAATTAAAATTAAATGCCAGGGATTGCCATCTAGAATGTCATTTGAAGATCAGGTGGCTGAAACGGGCCAAGAGATCGTGGACATGCTGGCCGGATTTTTCGAGTCGGTGTACTCCAACGAGCATGCCGTAAACTGCGGCGTCTCCCAGGAGACCCCTCGGGTGCACCTGTCCTCTGTGACCTTTACGCTACAAGAGGTTCATAGTAAGCTCCTCAAGCTCGACGTGAACAAGGGACCTGGACCGGATGGCATTCCTCCGAGTTTGCTGAGAGGATGTTCCGATTCACTCGCGTGGCCGATCTGGCACCTGTTTGCCCTCTCTCTGAGCACTGCGTCCTTTCCAGAGCTCTGGAAACACAGTTTTGTCACGGCTATACACAAAGGAGGCAGTAAAACTGAAGTCCGGAATTATCGTCCGATCTCAATAACCAGTACCATCCCCAAGATCCTGGACGACCTTGTCACTGGATACCTCTCCTTCCACCTGCGGGGTGTTATTGTTGAAGCGCAGCATGGTTTCATAGCCGGTCGATCAACGATCACGAATCTCCTCGTGTACGAAAACTACATCACAGCAAACATGGAATCTAGAACCCAAGTGGACGCGATCTATACGGATTTCTCGAAAGCCTTCGATACCGTCAATCACTCGATTCTTATTAGCAAACTTGAGGCTATTGGAGTTGGTGGTAAGCTGTTAACCTGGATCGCAGACTATTTATCTCGACGCTCACAACGGGTCAAATACAAGGAGTTTCAATCGCGTCCTGTGCTTGTCCCGTCTGGAGTCCCACAGGGCTCGCATCTCGGCCCGCTTCTTTTTGTTGTATTTGCCAATGATATTGCTAAGTGCTTTCTGCATTCGCAATTTCTTCTCTACGCCGATGACCTGAAAGTGTTTCGAGCGGTCAAGACCGATGAGGACAAGGTCAGACTCCAGGCGGACCTGAACAGGCTATGGGCTTGGTGCGGAAATAACCGCCTCTCCCTGAACCTGAAGAAGTGCAAATCCATACATTTTACTAGGAAGAGGGAAATAGCAAGAACCGAGTATACGCTCGGCGGCACTCCGCTGGAGAATGTGAACGTCATCAGGGACCTTGGCGTCCTACTTGACTCAAAGCTAAGTTTCATCCCTCACATTGACGACGTCATCCGGCGTGCATATCGCACCTTAGGCTTCGTCACGAGATTCGGAGCTGAGTTCCAGAACGTGCAGACCCTCAGAAGCCTGTACCTCACACTAGTCCGCCCAATTCTTTGCTACGCCTCTGAGGTATGGTCGCCGCTGTATGCTGCCCACATTGGGAGACTGGAGTCAGTCCAACACAAGTTTCTACGTTTGGCTGCTCATAAGCTTGGCCGACCAATGCGACGGGAAGACCATGAGTACACCTCAATATCGGCCACCCTACACCTTCCGACACTACAGTCTCTGAGAAAACTCTGCGATGTGTGCTTCTTACACAGGCTGCTATCAGGGCTTATTAGTTGCCCGGTCCTCCTAAGCGAGATCCCGATCCACGCTCCCAATGGGATACGTAGGACCGTGGACGTCTTCTACGCACCCACAGCCAGAAACGTTTTCTCTGCTCGCTCCTCGGTTCACCGAATGACTACCACTGCGAATAGCGTAGCTAGCATCAGCCTTTTTGGGGTAACAAGTGTGGTTTTCCGCACTTCAATAACTTCTGATATTCTGCGGTACGGTTAGGCCGTAACATCCGGACCACCACGTGCAATACTTCCCATCTTAGCCCCCTCCCCATTGATTTGTCTTATTGATTATTTAGATCCAGTCGAAACTTGTTAGTTGTTACTTTACACGTCTCGTGTATCCAGTTGTCTGATGGTTAACGGTTATTTGGTCAAGAATCAAGATGGATCCCCGTTTTTAAATATATTCCATGCGCAGGGGCGCCTCCATTATTCGAACAGTAAAGCAGGTCCACCTTGTGAGCCAATCGCATTGCAGGCTTGAAAGGACCCAACCAATAGCAACGGAGAGCTGCCTGACTGCTCGAATGAAGGAACGCGCAGTGCCGCAGCGTCTGTCTTCATAGCTGATTTCAGGAACGCTTTCTTTGCGTGCTGACGTCATCTCGTAGTCAAGCCATGGCGCTAATTTTTAAAATCTATACATATATTTTCACGAGTGGTAAGGTTGGTTTATTCAAATGAATTGAGAAACGAATAACTGTTACTGGTTTTTATTAATCAATAAGTTCGATTCAAACTGTAATGCGGGTTCTATGAATATTCTTATCTAATATGTAGTTTGATAGGGATCGTGAAACTAGATGATACAAATTGTTCACTTTAAGTACTATAGAAATCGTGTTGAATCAACTTGTAGCTGAGATTAACTTAAGTAGAGAAAATAATGATCAGATCGTGACTGGCAGCCTAAAGAACACAGTTTCATTGCATCTGCATTCAGACGTGATAGGCTCAGAGCTATGTAGAACTTAGGGTCGGATAAGTAGCATGATTAATACAATAGTGATGAATATAAAAAGTGTAAAATATGGTAAAAACTTTTTTTTTTAATGAACAAGGTATCTCTGCATACTGCCTGAAATCATTGACTGGAAGCCCTCCAGAAGATTAGACTGTACTCCTTTCGTTTCGTTTGGAGCCGTGTATTCACAGTCGCCCACGTAACAGAGTTTCATTAGTTGATAAGTCAGAGCCAATTCTCTACAGGGTCTCTTCGCAAACGCAAACAGTGTTTCAATCAGATTTGCCAATTCGTTTACTGTATTTAGCCTGTCCTGTGCTGTTCCGAACTTGCATTTATTGAATTTCTGCACAGCTGCGTTTATCCTTTTCATGTTTTGCATTGTCAATGGTTGTTCCTGAAAAGAATGAACCGAGAAATATGAAAATAACATTTTTCCAGTATTAGATTATGAAATGGTAATTTTGGATAAAAAAATAAGTTCGTAATTCACAGGTGTGATCTCAATATAGCACTTTTAATTACCCTGTAGCTGGGTATAGCGATGGTCCAATTTTGCGTGCAAGCAAGGCAATTGCACTTATATCCCCAAGCCTCGAAGTATACCATCCTTTGGGTCTTTGGCATCATTACCCAGTCCAGACCGTAGTTCACGAATATCTGGAATTGCAATTGATGTCACTGGATAATTTTCTTCTACATATCACATTTTAAATCTCTTCAAGAATAGTACGGAATTAAGGGAAATAACATCATCAATTTATGACATTGTTTCATCACCTGTTCGCCTTTTTCGATCGGATGGGCAGCGATTACGATCGTCTGATCTCCTCGCGTTTCGCTGATGGTGTTTGCATCACAGGAGTGATTGAAAAGACTACAAAGAGCCCTCAGTGCGTGCCCATGTACGGCAGCCGTGTTTGATTTTATCTATAAAATCGCAATATAATATTGAATACTAAATATATTGACAATACATCTGAAAAAATTTTGTTTGCAACTTCACGTGGAACATACCCCTTGTGTCCTTGGTTGTGCAAGGTGAATCTGTTTGAATATCAGTCCTCCGATGAATGTGACATCTGGGTTTTTTTCCAATCTATCCAGTGCAAGCTTCTTCCCAAAAATCTTGCTCTCTCTTGCTAGAAAACAAACTGCTACGGCCATGGAGATCAATCCACGAATTTGCACATCCATAGAGAATCTGTCTACAAATCCCTTTGGAAAATTGCGGTGAATGCTGAGGAAGTGGTCACTGTGAATTTTTCCATCCATACAATATCCGTTGGTGGCTGGATCTGCGAATTTGAATTATGAACTGAAAGATAATCTCAAATTTGATACGGGTTCTGCCAGTAAGCGAAGAATTCCAGATATTTTCCAGATCACATAAATACATATAATATACTTGGATGAATTTGTAATAATAATAATATGTACCTGTGTTGGCATCAGCAACAGTCACTTCCTGCTTCAACATATCCAACTGTTTGCCTTTTTTTGTTGCCACTATGGCCATTCTCAAACCCAGACAAACTGCGTCTCCTATGTCGAGACTGAGCACAAGTCCCATAACAGGACACTCAACTTCGTGATATTCATCCCAGGCTTTGTCTTTGCATGATTCTGAGCAGTACGCTGCATAGACACAGAAGGTGCACGGAATCAGGGTCGAGCTATCTCGCATACATTCAGAGCACTTTGTGTAAAGGTACTGAGGACAGAGTCTCCTGCAAAACTGTTTTTCAATAACCAGAACCTCTCCAGGTCTGATTCTGCGAGTAGCGACAATGTGTCGATCATATTCCTCGGAATACTTTACTGTGATTGCCTCAGACGCAGATGGAATATCTGGGTTTGGCTGAAGTATCTCTGGTGCTGGAAATTTGCTTGGGTCCTCTGGTGACTTTACTGCTGGGCGTAGGGTTGAAATCAGAGAATTCAGCTCGCTTTTGCTTGCATTTCGATCATCATCGCTGAGAGTCGCTTTGTCGAGCCAAAGCAAAGCCTGAGTGAAAGAAAATTCGGCGCCAGGCCTACTCAGTTCTTTTAGACATATTCCTTGTCGCTTGTACAACTTTGTTTTTAATCTGGCTGGATACGATAGATTGAGGGCTCTATCGATGTCTTTGAGACAGTCTTCGTATTTTCCCAGTTTGAACAAGGCTGCAGATCGGTTGGCGTAGGACACAGCTAGTTCTTCTGACGAATCAATAGCAAACAAGATACTTTCGGTATATTCTTGGATAGCTTTATTGTACCGGCTATTCATGAAGCTCTTATTTCCGTTTTCACGTAATCTTATCGAGTGCTCAGAATTCTTCTTGTTGCATTCGACGTCGGCCCAATCTTCGGCATACCCGAGTACATATTCCAAAAACAGTACGAAACGCTCTTTGTGAGTTTTGAGCTGCTGAAATTTGAGCGCAATTTCAATGGGAATATGTTCCAAAAGGAACTTGATCCTGTAGTCATTCGAATTTTCGTCCATCTGAGAAATAACACCAAACATATTTTTACTAACTGTCAACGTAAACAACAGCAATAATGTTCCGAACAACTGCATCAGGATTTGTTGATTCAGACTTATACACCACTCGACTATTCTACACTTGTCAAGAATTCAAATTGAAAAATTTCAAGAATCTCCTGCAATTTTTGAAAATATTTACGCAGGTACACTGTCGGATGCCAATTGACAAGTGCGAGCTGTGTAGACTTTCCTTTTCGACTAATTTCGGGGACTACAAAAAAGGCCTAATAATATTGCGATCATGCCAATTGAATTGGCAACAGTGCTACGATTGCAAAATATGATTCTGCAACATTTGGATTTAAAATCAATAACAAAATAGTCATCGCTATCGTTTAGGGAAAATATTATGTAGAAAATCGCAGTGAAACACGCTGCTTGGAGGCGAGATAGCCCCCGGTCTAGTTATAGGTTATGCAGTGTTTAGTAACCCTAGCAAAACACGCGGTCCGTGTATTCCTTATGGGACGAAAAATAGGTTTGATCTACTACGGTTACTAAACAAAGCACACCTTGCGAGAATAAAAAAATTTCTAACTGCGTAAAATCTAACTTTCGTTAATAATTAACGTCGTAACCGATTGGGTTTCTCACCTTGCTGACGAAAATGCAGAAATGATGTCGCAACAAGCTAAAACAATCGTCTTATTCTTCTGCTCGAGTATTTAGATCCAATCGCAACTTGTTGCTTGATGACCACACGCCCAGCCAGCGCCTGTGGATCGAACGTTCTTTGTTCGGTCAAGATGGATTCCCGGTTTTTTAAATTTGTACCGGACTTTTTCATTCGGAACATTCTCAAGAATTTTCGAACGCCTGGTGACGTCATCACTCTCACATCGCCATGGCGCTTATTTTAAAACGTTATTATTCTAGTAGATGTAAGGAATTGAATTGGATAAACCACAGTCGAAAACGTTCGGGGCGAATTTCGACTTATTGCGATACAATAACGAAAATCAATGTCTACGTTATCTCTGAAGTAGAGCAGTGTCTGGGTATCCGTCTTACGGAAACTAACATTAGTTCATTCAAATCTGGATTCGAGAAAAAATCATTAATAATCTTCCGAGACTGTTTAAACAGATCTTGGGGGATCTTGAATGATGATTTTGATTCAAACGAAATTGTAGTTTCAATAATAATAGATCTGCAGATTTTTATTGCTATGGTACTTTTACACGTTTTATCGCTCGTTCAAGTGACTGTACGAATAAATGAAAAAAAAAAATTTGGTCGAAGGGATGAGGCACATGTATGTTACACATTTTATTTTACCCCTCTTATAAAATGAATAATATCAAGACAGTGAATAATGTTAATGTTATTTGAAAACTAAGTTTTTCATAATACAAAAATAAGGGGGAATCCATATAATCCCATGAACATAACTTTTGATAAAGAATCAAAAACTTTATCTGGGGGTCAAGATAATGATAGATGATTGATCGTTATCACTCATTCAAGCGTTTGCTTGAAGAATGTAAAAAAAAAATTGACGTTGCATTTCCGTAACGGCTAGATTCGGCTGTTGAAAGTTGAGCACGTTATCTTCGATAGCCTGGTAAATTTTCAGTAGCTGAATCGCCATTGTAAGCTCTTTTCACGGCCTCTTAGCAAATGTGAAAAGCGTTCTGATAACGTTCAGCAATTCGTCCAACGTATTGGAGTCATCCGGTCCCATTTCCGACAGGATTAGAGTGTTGCATTTTTCTAATTTCTCCACAGCTTTATCTACCTTGCTCCTGTTGCGTGGAATATGTTGAGAAATAACAAGTCGATTTGAAGAGAAATTATAAATAATCACCACGAAAGAGAGTTAATCAACTCTTTCGTAAACATGTTGATAAATTTGTCAGTATGAAAATTATTTTTAATTAACTATTCTACTCATCATGCTGGAAAGTGGGAACAAAAATCATTTGTACGCGCTGTCGTCAAATTAAAAAAATGTTGTTTATTGTCAAGTGTTGAAACTTTTATCTCATTACATATCCTTATTGAAAAAAGTTTGAATTCTGTATTGCTATTGCTAAAAACCAGTTTTCAATAAATTGGGCCTTTCAAATAGTGAGAAGTTCAAAGCTCTGATTCAAATTTCAGGATATTTCTAGGTTTCTGAACCTCTGGGACAAAATTAAAACTGTACTTTCAAATTAATTGCTGTGAGATAGGAAAGCGTAATTTATCAACGAAATACGAAATGGAACAAAAAATTGTATCTAATACCATCAAAGTTCACAGAAACTTGCAAATAAAATAAAAATGTCCTCCAGTCCCAACACAGTTGATGATGAAAAAATTAGATAACGAATAAAAGAAAAACTTGAAATCATCAGTAATTTATGATGAATATGGTTTTGAGAGTGTGTGCAGTAGATAAAGATAGAAAACTTTGCACTGGAATGCTATCCCACAAAAGCCGATTGGTGTGTAGTCAAAAATGATATCAGCTGAAGCGTAAAGGTCTGACAGCATTGTGACCATCATAGCTAGTTCACCACAGGGTCTTTGAACGATCCCGAAAATGATCTCAATTAGTTTCACCACTTCTTGCCACATGTTCGGCCGATTCTCCACAGCGCCCTTTTCTACAACATTGTAAAGCATACCGGCGAAATTTCTCAGAAGTTTATCAAGTTTCTTTTTGTTCGCCCTGGTCAACGGCTGCACCTGTAACACATAAAACATTCAAACTATTACAAAACGAAAGAAAAATTCACAAAAATTTTTTATCAACGTACATTACGTACGTAAATTGGAACACATCAAATTAGATTCACGAAACAAATTTTGGCAAAAAATAACTGTAAATAACCGAATTCGGGAACTTACATATGAACAATTATAAAATAAATACAAACTTCATAGCGACGGTATTTTCGTGTATCCATTACCTTGTAGCTCGGTATGGTGGACAGTAAAGGCCAATCTTCCGTGCAAGGGACACAGTCACAGTTGAGAACGTTTCGCCTTCTGAGTATTTCCTGCCTGTCGAGTTTTGACATGGTCGTATAACTTACTCCATAGTTATCCAGTATCTGAAACAAATATTAGAAGATTACTGAGGTCATAGGACATTTCACGTGTAACTAAATGAGGTTTAAAAAAATTGTTCAATGACCTCTTCTCCTTCCCTGATTGGTAAAGCAGCGTATAAAGCGATGCTGTCCGCATAACATTGCCTCAATGTGTTCGGATCACAGGAATGATTAGTGAGTCCACAAATAGCCATGACAACCTGTCCGTGCTGGAAGGCAGCCGAACGTGCTGCTGCTCCGTACTATAAAATTGACATATGACATGACATTTGGCATGAATCAATCGAAGTATTTTGTACTTGAACTCGAAGCCAAACACATACACAGTGCGTCTTTATCCAAGCAATGTGCACGTGTTTCAACATCAGTGCTCCGACAAAGATAACGTCCGGATTTTTGGCCAGCATATTGAAGTCCAATTTTTCTCCGAACATCTTGGTCTCTTTTGCCAAGGCGCAGATGTATATGGCTGCCCAAAGTCCTCCGTAGAGCAGCTCTAGCGCAGTGCAGGTGTCAACATTACTTGGTAGACTGCAAACGCTGCGGTGATGGTCACTATGAAACTTGCCGTCGTCGCTAAATCCCTTGGTACGCAAGTCTAGAAATTCGAAACATAAAATCGAATAGTTCATACATCAGTTACAGTCCGTCTTCAAGATTTCGAAATTCCATAAAAACATTGAGCTGTTTGATTTGGAAAAACGTTCTGACCATCGTTGCCGTCGATTTTGAAGAGATCCTGCTTCACTGCATCCAGTTGGGTTCCTTTCCGGGTTGCCATAATGGTCATTCTTCCAGCTACCCAAAGTGTGTCACTGACAATAAATCCCCGCAGCATCCCTGTGATGGGGCATTCCATCTCATGGTATTCGTCCCAAGCCTTATCCCTACAGGCTTCCGAACAAAACGCAGCGTGGATGCAATGCGGGCACGGAATCATTGCCCAGGCTACTTGCAAACAATATTCGCAATGTGTGTAAGCATACTTTGGCAGTAGTTTCGAGCAGTATGGTTTTTCTAGGACCAGAAGCTCTCCTGGCTTTATTTTACGAGTAGCAACAAAGTGGCGACCCCTTTCCTTAGAATACTTGAGTGTTATTGAATCGGAGGCGGAAGGAAGCTCTGGGTTCTGAGTGAGTAGCTCTGGTACTGGAAGCTGTATCAACTCTGATGCAGGTTTGGAAGCGGCGGGTGGAACCGGAACCGAAATCAACTTCTCCAACTCGACTTTACTTTTGTCCGCCTCATCTTTGCTAAGCGTCATTTTGTCAAGCCAGCTCAAAGCCTCTCGGTAGGTGGAGTCTGCTCCGGGCCTACCTAATTTAGATAGGCACAATCCTTTTCGCTTGTATAATTTCGCCTTCAATCGTTCTGGGTATTGTAGCTCTACAGCTCTGTCGATGTCTTTGATACAATCCTCGTATTTTTCCAGTTTGAACGTAGCTGCGGATCGGTTTCCATATGCTAGGGCTAGTTCTTCTGACGCATCGACGGCATGCAAGATACTTTCGGTATATTCTTCCAGAGCTTTGTGGTAGTTAGCATTCATAAAACTCGCGTTTCCATTTCTACGAAATTTTACAGAGTGTTCGGTATCTTTATGTACACACTCAGTGTCGAATAAAGCTGCAGAATTATAGACTATGATATCCAAGACAAGAGCAAAACGTTCCTCGTTAGTTTCGAGCCGCTTATATTTCTGGAGAAGATTCTTGTCGAGAAGATATTCGGAGAGTAACAGCTGTCTAGCCTCGTCCACCTGAAAAATTATGAAGTTAGTTTCAGTAACTCGCTACACAAAATTAACAATTTCGAAATTTGGTGAGATGATAGAGGAGTCCTCTGCAACAACGCCCCACATAGTGAGGTACGACAGTTTTTGCTTCGTTTCTGGATCGTAGTTTTTCCAAGCCATTTGTTCTTGTGAACAATAAGTAATTACCGGCAGGGAGGCTATTAAATAATCTGACACGTTTATTACACTTATAATAACTAAATTCTCATTTATTGAAGTTACTTCTCGGTGTATACAAAGTGACGATCCCTATTAGACTGACTCAGCCTAGTAGGAAAAACAAAAATAAGCGGGGCAGATCAACCTCTTCGGAATTGGCACTACATATTGGCATAATGGTATAGGGACCGAGCGAGGTCACAAGTGGCGCCGCTTAGTGGTCAAATATGTAACGAGCCGCAGGGCCTTATATCAACGTTGAGAGGCAGACTGACGGTTATTTGTTGATATTTGTCTCGAAACACAGCGTTTCTAGCGAAGAACTGTCTTTCCCGATGTATGATAGGGAAAGAGTTATTCTTGCATCGTCAGTTGTTGAGATATCTACAGAAACACCGAGAAAACAGGTATTTAAGCCACTGAAATGCTGCCGCGGGCAGAACAATTCATTGCGATTGGTTCATGTTGTGCTTCCGGTAGCGTATGATTGGCTGAGCATCGGCGTAGGCAGGGGAAATTCCCTGCGGCTCGGGACAGATATGACCTGTAGAGACTGATTTGGCGCTGCTGTCGATTCCACGCACGGTCCCTATAGGAGCAGAATAAAGTGCGGCCGTATTATATTTCCTGATGATCTCTGTTCACCATTTGAAGTGTTTTTTTTTCCAATTTTTGTTTTTCTATTCTCTATATTGACCAAGTGAAATATGTTTTATAATACGATTCGATCCAAATGCTTGTTACAAAAGCATATTTCACTTCAATGAAAGAGAAAAAAAATGGCTCAAAAAGAACAAAAAAAAAAAAAATGAAATCAAAATGTAGAATCAGAAATCATAACGCAATATCGATCAACATTTAATTTTTAAGAATTTATCAGTTGCTTTGATATTCTTGAAAATTTTGCGCTTGTGCGGCACACGCGAGGCGAAACAAACGACGGTGTTGACATTGTCGGGAATGAATAATAGGGACTAACTCAGCCAAAACACATTCGATTGATGTGAAATTGATACCAGTGACGTAGAAAAAGAGAAAATGGACAAAGAAAAATTAATCACGTAATAGATAGCTGAAAAGTAATTATATCGTTACTATTATAAGGGATAATCCTATTGCAGAGCGTATTTGGATAAAGACAACAAATATGGCGTCTGTTTATCGAAATAAGTGACTTTTCCCAATAAATCCATCGATATGAGTGTTAGTTTTATGGAAATAATGCTGTATGATAAGTTAAAATAATCTCACCCCTGGTTTTGTTCGATTCATCTTGAAGAAGCAGTATCGGTTTTCACGCATCAAAAAGGAGCTTTTTTTGTTTTACTCCGAATTGAGCTGAGTACCAGACTGAGCAGCGGTGAATCCCGCATGAAGATCGCATCCGTTGCGAGACTACTTTAACGGAAATCCAACCAGCGCTCTGCCGGCGTTGTGGCAGTCGATGACACTGATTGGTTCAGCGCTTGTGCGGCGGGAGATTACGAAATCTCCAAATAGAGAAAGTCGTGCTATTTATCGCGAATTTTCGACAAACGCTGTATCAGTAAATCGATGTAAAATTAGTCTATTCTTCGTTCATATAGCCTACGATCAGAAGGCACTGCATATTCGACTTCTCAATTATAAATCGTCGCAATTAATTTTTGGTACCTGAAATATGTAATTTGTTTTTTCTCAAGCACCAAGTACTGAGCTATATTTGCAAGAATTGAATACTTAGCGCAAATGAATCTGACACAATTATTTCAATTCTTTGCCTAGGTGTGATGATTCTAATTCGAATCGAAGACTCAAACATATTCACAATTGTATTCTTATATAAACTGAATTAGCACGCGTGAATAATTATTCAACGAAGCATAAAATAAAACATTTTATTTTCACAAAAACATTAACAAAGGCACACGTAGAAAATCATAAATGGACATAAAAAACATCATACAACTGAAATTGCTCGCAACAATCCTGTTTAGAAACTATAATTACCCAAATAGTTCAGTTACAAATAGTAGAGAGGAATTTTCCTAAAACGGAGAGGGTATACGGCGCTTATTGAAGCGCACCTAGCCCTAGACATATTTCTGGCGTGAAGCGATCAAATGGCGTGTATTTAAAGATACCGTAGTTGAGAAAATAAAAATTGTATAGGATTGCGACTGCTGAAGCCGATTCTTTGCAGGGTTTCTTCGTGTACGCGAACAGTATCTCAATTATTCCAGATACTCTATTCAAAAATTCTGGCATGTTTTTCTGAATTCCCTTCATCATCAAGCTCCCCTGGGCCTTAAAGAACTCCAGCAGAACTTTGTCCAGAAGCTCTTTACTTTCTGAAGTCAGCATTTGCTTCTGGAACATGGATAAATCACATTAATTATTCTTACGGTACATCATATTAGGTTCTCAAGAAATCAATCTTATCCTGATAAACTTAAAACAGATCTCACAAATTGTATTGAAACAAAAATTGAACCTGAACAATATGTGTTCACAGTTAAAATCTGCATGAAAAAAATTAGAGTGATAATTAATTTGGATAGTCGATTCGTCTGAATTCTCACCTTGTAGCTGGGTAAGTCGTTCAGCAGGGGCCAATTTTTGATGCACGCAATGCATTTACACTTCATGTTCCAAGGAAATGCTAAAGTCTTCTGTCTTTCTCTCAGTTCCGTAATGAGGTACAGTGGTCCGTAGTTATCAAATACCTGAAATTTAAGTTCAAATATCATTTGTCCTATGAAGATATTATTTGATTACCTGTTCTCCTTCCTCAATGGGCATCGTAGCATACATGGCTATGCGGTCGGGTAGCCATTGTTTAGATGTGTTCGGATTACAGGAGTGATTGAATAAACTCGAAGCGGCCATCAAGACATGCCCGTGCTCCTTAGTCTCCTCGGTTCGAGGTGCTCCAAACTACAAATCAAATTGAGGATGCTCATAGAAGTCTAAGATAATGGAAAATATCTTCTAATAGAGAAGAAAGAAGCAAACAGTTTGAATGAATCAGTGATTATCTATCTGTGATATGGATTTTCCGTGTGTTTTATTTTATTATGACGCAGTACATACTCCGTATCCATTGATGAGATTTATGTGCGTGAGCTTCAGCATCAACGCCCCAAGATAAATGACGTCTGGATCCTTGAGCAATTCACCTAGAGTCAACTTTGCACCGAAAAACTCTGTCTCTTGGGCCAGAAGGCATGTAGTTATGCCGACCCAAAGTGTTGTCAAAACGCATTCCTTAGAATTCAAGTCAACATTGCTTGCGAGGGTGTGAATACTGCGATACTGGTCACTGTGGAATTTTCCGTCTGCGCAAAATCCTTTGGTACGTAAATCTGCAAATTGAAGATGTGCAATGTCATAAGGCAACTGCCGTTTGGTGTTCGAGGAATTCGATCGGAGTTTGAAAGTATACGAAAACCATGTGACTGGATACGTACCAGGGTTAGAATCGACGTGTTCCAGCTCTTGCCTCAGTGCATCCAACTTGGTTCCCTTTTGTGTTGCCATTATAGCCGTTCTGAGGCCCATCCACAGCATGCGATTCGGGTTGTAAGCAAGCAAGCGACCAATAATGGGGCATTCCACCTCGTGGTATTCCTTCCAGGCCTTAACTTTACAGGCTTCAGAACAGTAGGCCGCAGAGATGCAGTGTCTACATGGGATCAAGTTCCAAGAGACTTGCAAGCAATATGAGCAGTATTTGTGGAGATTGTGAATGAACAGCCTCATACAGTATGGTTTCTCCAGAACCAGAATCTCACCAGGTTTTATTCTACGAGTCGCAGCAAAGTGCCGGCCCCATTTCTTTGAATACTTGAGCGCAACTGCATCAGAGACAGAAGGAATTTCTGTATTCGCGTTTAGAATCTCTGGCAATGGATATCGTGCCTCGTTTCTATTTGGCTTGGCGACAACTGAGTTTGGAGCTTCAATCTGTTGCTCAAGTTCACTTTTCATTTTATCAATTACGTTCCTACTCAGACCCGTTTTTTCGAGCCAAACTTCAGCTTCCCGGAACGAAGATTCGGCGCCAGGGAGGTCCAGCGTTTTCAAGCACATTCCCTTTCGCTTGTACAATTTTGTTTTCAATTTGTCTGGGTATTTCAGGTTCAAAGCTCTGTCAATGTCTTCGATACAGTTCTGATATTTCTCCAGTTCGAACAAAGCTGCTGATCTGTTTGCGTATGCCAACGCCAATTCTTTGGATGAATCGATCGCATGTAAGATGCTTTCCGTGTAGTTTTCCAAAGCTTCGTAATACCGACCATTTTTGAAGCTTGCGTTACCAGCTTGACGGGCTGTTGTCGACACTCCATTGCTTTTCAGTCTGCGCTCGTGTTTTAGAAATAAGTGAGAATTCGGGAGGATTTTTTCCAAAGCGAGGGAGAAACGTTCTCCGTCAGTTTTTAGCTTTCCATACTCAGCGAGGAAATTTTTGTTTTCACCGAGTATGTTAATAAATATCACCCCTGCATGGCTCTGCTTATCCAATTCCGGGTATTCGTCCATCTAGAATTTAGAAACACAAAATAGTGTGAATAATCGTGACACAATGAAGCTGAACTTCCTGCGCGGAGTGGAATATTTTTCGATCGCCATTAAAGAATGATTTTGGTAATCACAGAAATTTGAGTATCTTCGGCTCAATTTTACTAAAAAATAAATTAAATAAATTCCCGCATTTGAATCACAATTTTTGTACCGCAAAATAAAGCTTCGCTCAGTATCGGATGGCGGGGATATCCCTGGATACACGTCGAAGAACAATTTACAACGTTTCTCAGCGTCGCAATACGGTACCATAATAAGCCTCTGAATGTGGGTATTTTCAGTTTTACCAAAATTCCGTAACAATGAGTTGAGAATATTCTTACTTTCTCGTAGATTCCTTCGCAAGATATTCTTATTAGAGATTTGGTATGGGACGTGGATAAACGACGAGATTCGAAGGCAATCGTGCGATAAACTCAATACTCATTGAGTCTACGCCTATGGCGGTTGGTCGTACGAGTAGATCACAGTATAGGGATGGGCGATACTTTTCGATTAATCGAGTGTGCCGATATTTTTCTCTGATTAATCGATTACTTTTTTTTCGATGTTCTTACTATTCGATTTATCGATATCCGATTCTTTTTATTCAACATTGGAAAATTCGATTTTTATGTTTTTTATCCAGGTTTTTTGTGTCTTCCAATTCAACTGTTCAACAACAAACAGCCTAACATCACACCGCTGGAATAATAGTGAACGAGAAATGAAGGTGGGAAATATTGTAAATAACGTGTATATTTGAACAAAAATTCGTTATAAAAATGAACCCGTTTTTTTCCACAATAATTCCTCATTTTTTTATTCGTGCACCGATTTATCGATGTGTCGATGTTTTTTCACGAAGTTATCGATGTTTCGATAACGATTTTTTTTCTTAACATCGCCTATCCCTAGTACAGTAGAAGTGAGCACCGTAAGCTAGCGCCCCTGTTGTCGTCGTCTATCCTATAATTAGTCGGCAGCACTGTGGTCGGCAGGCTACGAGCAAGAGGGCGCGAAATATATGAAATTCAATGCACATTCTGTGAATTTTCGGAATGAAAAAAGGAATCCAAATGTTGTGAATGGTGTTACCGATCATATCCCAACGTGTTAGCCGAAATGTCAACATTGACGTACATTAAAGTATTTTTTATAAGACTAAAAACAGAATTGTATGGGAGTTCAGAAAAAAGCCTAATCATCAAGCTCCCTTGGGCCTTCACAAACGCTGGCAGAGCTTTGTCCAGTACCGGCTCTTCTACTTTCTGATTTCAGTACTCAAAGAGACATGAAAAGGCGAACTTCGCTGACGATACCTACTACTATCTTCAAAACAGAAGAAGGTCAAAAACGGTCGAATGAAGGAATATCAATCAGCACTGTTATTATATTTATTGAGAAAAATGAGATACTAGAAGTTTGAATGATAATTTGCTTCGATTTCCACAGTATTGTGTCACGTTGAAGAATGAAAAAACAGTTACAATATATTGTATGTACTTCAGATTGCTTAATCCTAGGAACCAAATTCACCGACATATCCACGGTCCATACAGCGTTAGTATAGTTCAATGTAAGTAAAATAGTAAGAAATTGCATTTGGAATAACAAAAAGGGTATACGAAAAAGAGTAAAAATTCGACGGTCGACACAGGGAAGCCTTAATTTTTCACGACTGACTCCCTGAAGTATAAGTACGACTCGTCATACAGTGCTTTTGGCGTGAACTGAACAGCTGGCGAATGTTTGAAGATATCCGCATGTAGAATATACAAGTCTTGCAACATTCTGAGTGCCAAAGCCAATTCTTTGCAAGGTTTCTTCGTGTGCGCAAACAGTATCTCAATTATTCCAGATAGTCCATTCAGAAGTTCGCGCACGTTTCCCTGAATTCCCTTCATCATCAAGCTCTCCTGGGCCTTAACAAACTCCAGCAGAACTTTGTCCAGAAGCTCTTTACTTTCTGAAGTCAGCATTTGCTTCTGGAACATGGATAAATCACATTAATTATTCTTACGGTACATCATATTAGGTTCTCAAGAAATCAATCTTATCCTGATAAACTTAAAACAGATCTCACAAATTGTATTGAAACAAAAATTGAACCTGAACAATATGAGTTCACAGTTAAAATCTGCATGAAAAAAATTAGAGTGATAATTAATTTGGGTAGTCGATTCGTCTGAATTCTCACCTTGTAGCTGGGTAAGTCGTTCAGCAGGGGCCAATTTTTGATGCACGCAATGCATTTACACTTCATGTTCCAAGGAAATGCTAATGTCTTCTGTCTTTCTCTCAGTTCCGTAATGAGGTACAGTGGTCCGTAGTTATCAAATACCTGAAATTTAAGTTCAAATATCATTTGTCCTATGAAGATATTATTTGATTACCTGTTCTCCTTCCTCAATGGGCATCGTAGCATACATGGCTATGCGGTCGGGTAGCCATTGTTTAGATGTGTTCGGATTACAGGAGTGATTGAACAAACTTGAAGCGGCCATCAAGACATGCCCATGCTCCTTAGTCTCCGGGGTTCGAGGCGCTCCAAACTACAAATCAAATTGAGGATGCTCATAGAAGTCTAAGATAATGGGAAATATCTTCTATTAGAGAAGGAAGAAGCAACCAGTTTGAATGGATCAGTGATTATCTATCCGTGATATGGATTTTCCGTGTGTTTTATTTTATTATGACGCAGTACATACTCCGTATTCATTGATGAGATTTATGTGCGTGAGCTTCAGCATCAACGCCCCAAGATAAATGACGTCTGGATCCTTGAGCAATTCACCTAGCGTCAACTTTGCACCGAAAAACTCTGTCTCTTGGGCCAGAAGGCATGTAGTTATGCCGACCCAAAGTGTTGTCAAAACGCATTCCTTAGAATTCAAGTCAACATTGCTTGCGAGAGTGTGAATACTGCGATACTGGTCACTGTGGAATTTTCCGTCTGCGCAAAATCCTTTGGTACGTAAATCTGCAAATTGAAGATGTGCAATGTCATAAGGCAACTGCCGTTTGGTTTTCGAGGAATTTGATCGGAGTTTGAAAGTATACGAAAACCATGTGACTGGATACGTACCAGGGTTAGAATCGACGTGTTCCAGCTCTTGCCTCAGTGCATCCAACTTGGTTCCCTTTTGTGTTGCCATTATAGCCGTTCTGAGGCCCATCCACAGCATGCGATTCGGGTTGTAAGCAAGCAAGCGACCAATAATGGGGCATTCCACCTCGTGGTATTCCTTCCAGGCCTTAACTTTACAGGCTTCAGAACAGTAGGCCGCAGAGATGCAGTGTCTACATGGGATCAAGTTCCAAGAGACTTGCAAGCAATATGAGCAGTATTTGTGGAGATTGTGAATGAACAGCCTCATACAGTATGGTCTCTCCAGAACCAGAATCTCACCAGGTTTTATTCTACGAGTCGCAGCAAAGTGCCGGCCCCATTTCTTTGAATACTTGAGCGCAACTGCATCAGAGACAGAAGGAATTTCTGTATTCGCGTTTAGAATCTCTGGCAATGGATATCGTGCGTCGTTTCTATTTGGCTTGGCGACAACTGCGTTTGGAGCTTCAATCTGTTGCCCAAGTTCACTCTTTATTTTATCAATTTCGTTCCTACTCAGACCCGTTTTGTAGAGCCAAACTTCAGCCTCCTGGAACGAAGATTCGGCACCAGGGAGGTCCAGCATTTTCAAGCACATTCCCTTTCGCTTGTACAATTTTGTTTTCAATTTGTCTGGGTATTTCAGGTTCAAAGCTCTGTCGATGTCTTCCATACAATTCTGATATTTCTCCAGTTTGAACAAAGCTGCTGATCTGTTTGCGTATGCCAACGCCAATTCTTCGGATGAATCGATCGCATGTAAGATGCTTTTAGTGTAGTTTTCCAAAGCTTCGTAATACTGACCATTTTTTAAGCTTGCGTTACCAGCTTGACGGGCTGTTGTCGACACTCCATTGCTTTGCTCTCTGCGCTCGTGTTCTCGAAATAAGTGAGAAATCGGGAGGATTTTTTTCAAAGCGAGGGAGAAACGTTCTCCGTCAGTTTTTAGCTTTCCATACTCAGCGAGGAAATTTTTGTTTTCACCGAGTATGTTAATAATTGTCACCCCTGCATGTAGCTGCTTATTCATTTCCAGGTACTCGTCCATCTAGAATTTAGAAACACAAAATAGTGTGGATAATCGTGACACAATGAAGCTGAACTTGGAAGCGCGGAGTGGAATATTTTTCGATCGCCATTAAAGAATGATTTTGGTAATCACAGAAATTTGAGTATCTTCGGCTCAATTTTATTGAAAAATAAATTAAGTAAATTCCCGCATTTGAATCACAATTTTTGTAATGAAAAATAAAGCTTCGCTCAGTATCGGATGGCGGGGATATCCCTGGATACATGTCGAAAAACAATTTACAACGTTTCTCAGCGTCGCAATACGGTACCATAATAAGTCTCTGAATGTGGGTATTTTCAGTTTTACCAAAATTCCGTAACAATGAGTTGAGAATATTCTTACTTTCTGGTAGATTCCCTCGCAAGATATTCTTATTAGAGATTTGGTATGGGACGTGGATAAACGACGAGATTCGAAGGCGATCGTGCGATAAACTCATTGAGTCTACTATTGAGCCTATTATGGCGGGGGCGATACTTTTCGATTAATCGAGTGTGCCGATATTTTTCTCTGATTAATCGATTACTTTTTTTTCCATGTTCTTACTATTCGATTTATCGATATCCGATTCTTTTTATTCAACATTGGAAAATTCGATTTTTATGTTTTTTCTGCCCTCCGGCCGGAAAATGGCAACTTTCTGGCCGCTGCGCTAAACGAAGTTGCCGCTTTCCGGCTCCGTCGAGCAGAAAAATAGTATACACACCTTGGCCAGTAAATAAGAAAGCCTCAGATCACATGTTTGTCAGCCTCGGCGTCGCCTCGGCCAACAATTACTGGCCTAGGTACGTAATATACTAAAAAAAAAAAAATTTATCCAGGTTTTTTGTGTCTTCCAATTCAACTGTTCAACAACAGCCTAACATCACACCGCTGGAATAATAGTGAACGAGAAATGAAAGTGGGAAATATTGTAAATAACGTGTATATTTGAAAAAAAATTCGTTATAAAAATGAACCCGTTTTTTCCATAATAATTCCTCATTTTTTTTATTCGTGCACCGATTTATCGATGTGTCAATGTTTTTTTCACAAAGTTATCGATATTTTGATAACGATTTTTTTTCTTAACATCGCCTATCCCCAGTACAGTAGAAGTGAGCACCGTGAGCTAGCGCCCCTGTCGTCGTCGTCTCTCACGGTCGTATACTTGTATGGGAGTTCAGTAAACAGCCTAATCATCGAGCTCCCTTCCCTGGTAAAAACGTGGATAGAAACGGATAGAAACGGATAGAAACGGATAGAAACATTGCAGAAAACCGTATAGAAACGGATAGGTCTATCTGTTTCTATACGGTTTTCTGCAATGTTTCTATCCGTTTCTATCCGTTTCTATCCACATTTTTACCAGGGTTGGGCCTTCAGAAACTCTGGCAGAGCTTTGTCCAGTACCTACTCTTCTACTTTCTGATGTCAGTACTCAAAGAGACATGAAAAGGCGAACTTCGCTGACGATACCTACTACTATCTTCAAAACAGAAGAAGGTCAAAAACTGTCGAATGAAGGAATATCAATCAGCTCACACTGTTATTATATTTATTGAAAAAAATGAGATACAAGAAGTTTGAATGATAATTTGCTTCGATTGCCACAGTATTGTGTCACGTTGAAGAATGAAAAAACAGTTACAATATGTTGTATGTACTTCAGATTGCTTAATCCTAGGAACCAAATTCACCGACTTATCCACGGTCCATACAGCGTTAGTATAGTTCAATGTAAGTAAAATAGTAAGAAATTGCATTTGGAATAACAAAAAGGGTATACGAAAAAGAGTTAAAATTCGACGGTCGACACAGGAAAGCCTTAATTTTTCTCGACTGTCTTTCTGAAGTATAAGTATGACTCTTCATACAGTGCTTTTGGCGTGAACTGAAGAGCTGGCGAATGTTTGAAGATATCCTCATGTAGGATATACAAGTCTTGCAGCATTCTGAGTGCCACAGCCAATTCTTTGCAAGGTTTCTTAGTGTGCGCGAACAGTATCTCAATTATTTGTAATAGTCCATACAGCAGTTCTGGCACGTTTTCCTGAATTCCCTTCATCATCAAGCTCCCTTGGGCCTTTACAAACTCTGGCAGAGCTTTGTCCAGTACTTTTTTACTTCCTGATGTCAGTACTTGCTTCTGAAACACAGATAACACTCATTAATCAATCTTACACCGAGAAACTTGTAACAGAACTCGCAAATTGAATAGAAAAAAAATTTGAATTTAAACAGTTGAAGTTTATTGTTCAAATCTGCAAGAACAAAAATTTAATAAGTGATTCAATTTGGCTAGTCGATTCGTCTGAATTCTCACCTTATAACTGGGTAATTCGTCCAGCAGGGGCCAATTTTCGATGCATGCGATGCATTTACAGTCCATGTTCCAACAAAATTTCAACACCTCCTGTCTCTCTCTCGGCTCCTGTATAAGGTAGTTCGGTCCGTAGTTATCAAATACCTAGAATTTAATCATAATCACACGATAATTGTAGTTTCATAAGTTCTTGCCTGTGAAAATATCTTCTGCTTACCTGTTCTCCTTCCTCAATAGGCATGGTAGCATAGATGGCTATGCGGTCGGGTAGCCACTGTCTACATGTGTTCGGATTACAGGAATGATTGAACAAACTTGACACAGCCATCACGGCGTGTCCGTGTTCCTCAGTTTCCATAGTATGGGATGCTCCAAACTACAAATCAAATTTAGGACACTCGTAAAAGTTCAAGACAATGAAAAATATCTTCTAATAGGAAAGAAAGAAGAAACAGTTTGAATGAATCAGTGATTATCTATCTGTGATACGGATTTTCCATGTGTTTTATTTTATTATGACGCAGTACATACTCCGTATCCATTGATGAGATTTATGTGCGTGTGCTTCAGCATCAACGCCCCAAGATACCTGACGTTTGGATCCTTGAGCAATTCACCTAGAGTCAACTTTTTTCCAAAAAAGTCCGTCTCGCGGAGAAAGCATGTAGTTATGCCGACCCATAGTGCTCCAAAAAGTATTTTGTGCTCACAATTCGAGTTAACACTCCTGGTTAAAGAGTGAATACTGCGAAACTGGTTACTGTGGAATTTTCCATCGGCGGAAAATCCTTTGATACGTGGATCTAGAAATAAAAGATATATGATGCGACAAAGCAGTTGCAATTGCAGCTAGTGAGTCAGCGAAACCCTGTATGACTGGAATACGTACTAGGTTGAGAATCAACGCTTGTTAGTTCTTCCTTAAGTGCTTCTAGCCTGGTCCCTTTCTTTGTTGCCATAATAGTTGTTCTCAAGCTCATCCAGAGCATGTCATGTGGGTTGTAAGTAATCAAGCGTCCAATAATGGGGCATTCCACCTCGTGATATGCCTCCCAGGCTTTATCTTCACAGGCTTTAGAACAGTAGGTTGCGTTGATGCAGTGTTTACACGGAATCAAATTCCACGATACTTGCAAGCAATATGAGCAGTGTCTGTGAAGATTCTCAGCGAAGAGCCTCATACAGTATGGTTTCTCCACGACCAGGAGCTCGCCGGGTTTTATTTTACGAGCAGCAACAAAGTGTCGCCCCCATTTCTTTGAATATTTCAGCGCGACTGCCTCAGAGGCGGATGGAACTTCTGAGTTTGGGGTGAGAATCTCTGGTGACGGATAGAGTCTGTCCTCTCCCTTGGGCTTGGCAACTGCACTTGGAGCGCTGATCAATTGTTTCAGTTCACTTTTCATTATATCAATTTCATCATTACTCATTTTTTCAAGCCAAACTTCAGCCTCCTGGAACGAAGATTCGGCGCCAGGTAGACCCAGTTTTTGCAAACACATTCCTTTTCGCTTGTGCAATTTTGATTTCAATTTGTCTGGGTATTTTAGGTCCAAAGCTCTGTCAATGTCTTCGATACAGTTCTGATATTTCTCCAGTTTGAACAAAGCTGCCGATCTGTTTGCGTAGGCGAGAGCCAAATCGTCGGATAAATCGATAGCATGTACAATGCTTTCAGTGTAGTTTTCCAAAGCTACGTAATAATGGCCGTTTTTAAAGCTTGTATTGCCGACTTGACGGGCTCTAGTCGACTCTTTGTGGGATTTCTGCTCGCGGTTGAGGCACAGAAGTATGTCAGCATTTCGGACAACTTTTTCCAAAGCAAGTGAGAAACGCTCCTCGTCTGTTTCGAGTTTACTATATTCAGCGAAAAAGGCATTGTCGGTACCAAGGCTGGCGACAAAAGCCAGCCCTGCATGGCCCCGTCTACAGAATTTCATGTATTCCTCCATCTAGTATATAAGAACATAAAAAAAATGTCAGGTTTCGGCATCGAAGCGGAATTATTGTACGTTATCGTCGAAATATAGCCTCTCAATTTTTTTTATTTTTTTTTCAAGGTCACAGCCATAGTTACCAAATTGATCGCGACGAGCGTCTGAATTCGTGTTTTTAGTTTGACCAACCCTTCGTGACAATAATTAGTTTAAAATGTGCTTACTGTAGCCTCCTTTGGAGAAGATTCTCGTCGAAGAAGCCGGATTCGGATTTGGAATGCTTGTAAACAATCACGAGATTCAACGGCCAGTTGGGTCTGCGCCTATGGTGCTAGCGCGGGATCGGAAGCAGGAAGTAAGCTAGGCTAGGCGTCTTGACGTCATCGTTATGCTGCGGGTGGAAGCGCGCGAAATATATAAATCTAAGTTTACTTCTTAGAATGTTCTGGATGGAATATATCACGAGAATTCCAGCAATGACTTATACAAGTCTTTTTGTTCACAAGATTGTGAAGTACATTAAATCGCACATCCGAAAATACGGAAATAACGGAAAAAGAAGCGTACTTCGCTGACGATACTACTAATCAATGTCGTTGGAACTGGATGAGATCAAGAACAGAAAAACGAAATATCAATTGACTCGCTGTGTTACATGTTTATTGATAATAATGAGGTACAAAGAGTTCCAATAATGATTTGTTTCGATTAATACGTGTTATGTAAAGTAATGAAACAAGGAATAATTTCTAAACATTAATCTACCCTTATACATGTATGTATCGAAGGGTTTTGAAACATATGAAATAAAATCACTTTATTCCGTTATTATAAAATACGCACGTTGAGTAAAGGTTTGAGTAAAGAAAACAAAACAAATAAACAAACAAAACTGACGAATGATATTTCTTCTTTGACATCAATCGCACAGTTGGTTCGACGTCATACCACAGTGTCTGGCAGAATTTTCTGAACATTACGATCAATCCATGTGAAGACATCTCATTAGTGGCCTTTTAGTATAGCAACTCAAGTGTACCAGAACAATATTTTTTGTCACGTAGCCTATACTTTACTAATTACTTCAATTTGGCGCCTATACCAGAGGCTCGTGAATCTTTAATAAGAAGACGTATATAGCATTATCTTAATGTTAAGATTGTTTCGTCAATTTTTGTCCACGTTGATGCGTTCATCGTTGCCCCTTGATTCTAAAACATTCATATGATTATAAATTATAAAGGTATTCGAAAGAACATTATATCGTAGATTTCGGAGTTTTCAATGGTAAAATCAGCTCTTCACGTTGAAGATTGAACTGTGTTGCATGTAAACCAATTGTTTAGAAGATGAACTAAACTCCGATGTTCCAGGAAATTATTTTACTTCCTGGGCTTCGTATTTGGATGGACTGCCTCTGTCCATCTTTGACCGGTATTCAATGACTGGGTGAATCTCTCAGTAGAGGCCATTCTTCTGTACATGCGACGCACTGACAGGTGAAGTAACAGTCTTTTAGATTCTCGTGTCTCTGCCTCTTTCTCATCTCAGTGTACCGGGGTCCATACGACACGAATATCTGAAATTAAATTTCACACAATTGTTTACCTACATGTATTGATTCCCTCTCATGATTTTATCCCATGAACTCGAACGTTTGCCATTTCCGAAATAAAGTGAGTCCGGTGATCTGTTATTTCAACTAACACCACCAGGGTCAAACTAAACTACTCAACAGATAGAGTTAGTAGAATTATAGAATGCCTGTTTAGTGTACGCATAGATTTGATTACCTGTTCGCCCCGTTTGATGGTACACAAAGCACTCAATACAGACAACGAGTGGTCGTACATATTCCCCAGCTGAGCGTTCGGAGCACAGGAATGATTGGTCAGACTATTGAGAGCCAATTGTACATCTCCTTGTGTGCTCTTGAGCGAGAAAGCATATCATATAACATTGCAATATCACCTTCAGTAAAAATTAGGCACCTTTTCGTGTCCTTTTAAAGCACTGTGTGTAAGACACCAAATGAGTTAAAATTCATACGTACATCTTTCGCGTTTATGGAGCATATATGTACGTTTGTCAAGATGAACCCGCCTACGAATACGACATCTGGATTGTCCTCCATCGTAGCTAGTTCCAGCTTCTTCCCGAACATCTTAGTCTTTTGAGCCAATAGACACACAGTTAATGCAACCCAAGTCGCACGTTGGAGTAAAGTTTCTGTATCGCATTTATCGGCGTGTCCTACAAGACTGTAAATACTGCTGTATTGATTGCTGTGAAACTTTCCATCGTAGCAGAACCCCTTGGTGCGTGGATCTGCAAATGAATACGTTACAATTATTGCATTAGTCAGTTACCGGAACCTTAAATAAGAACCGTAAATATTGGTCGACAGTATTTACAATTTGTTCAAATTCAAGTCAACCCTAACGCAAATGGTCCTCAACATGAAACGATAAATCCTGGACATTCATACCATCATTTTCATCAACTTCCAGCTTTACTCGTTTCAATTCATCTAAATTCCGTCCTTTTTGTGATGCCATCAGAACCATTTTGAGACTCATCTTAAGTATGGGCGCAATTTGGAAGTCGTGCAAGAATCCAAGCACTGGACACTCTATCTCATGGTATCCAGTCCAAGCTTGATCCTTACATGCTTGTGAACAGTATGCCTCATTGACGCAACCTTGGCATGGAACTAGGTTCCAGGATTTTTTCAAACAGTGAGCGCACTGGGTGTGGGCAGTCTCCACTTTTCGCCTTTGGCAATATGGCTTTTCCACGGCTAAAGTCTCTCCAGCTTTAATTCGGCGTCTAGCAACCAGATGGCGGCCAAATTCTTCCGAGTACTTGAGTACCACTGCTTCAGAGGCACAAGGAATTTCTGGATTGGGCTTGATTACTTTTGGCAATGGCGATTGTTTCGCGCTTGTTGATTTTTTAACTGCCGGTACTGTGGATGACATCAAAATTCGCAGCTCGTTTTCAACGTCTTTCCTTTCCTCTTTTTTTAAAGTAGTTTTGTCAACCCAATTTAGAGCACTCCGGAACAGAGCTTCAGCTCCGCGATTTCCCAACCTTCTGTAACACAATCCCTTTCGTTTGTACAATTTCGTTTTCAATCTGTCTGGGCATTTTCCATCCAGAGCTCTGTCGATGTCTCCGATAGATTCTTCAAATTTGTCCAGATTGTACAAAACTCCAGATCTATTAGCATATGCCAACGCCAATTCTTCGGATGAATCGACTGCATTCATGAGGCTTTTGGTGTACTTTTCCAAAGCTTTGTTGTGATCGCCCGCAGCAAAGTAGTTATTAGCGTCTTTAAGCAAATACTCAGCCTTCTCAGAATCCTTATTTCGGCATTCTAATTTTGAGTCAAAAAACGAGTCGGCATGGTCGACTACTACTCCCAAAGCCGCAGCAAATCGGTCTTCGTCAGTTTTAAGGTTTGCAAACTGTTGGAGAAGGTCGCTTTTTTCGCAAATCTGATTAAGAAGTCTCAGTTCGTGGTAACGCCATGTGCCCAATATGTCCATCTGGAACAGGTAGTTTCAGCATCAGTAAAAATGTCAAGATTCTATATCGATCATCGAAGTTTCAGCTTTGATAGCTACGTTTGCTAAAAAATATGAACGGTTTTATTATCCGTGGTCCGAAAGTATAACCGCGGAAATGGACTTCCGGGTGAATTCTACGCATGATATCAGATTTGTTTGTTTTGTTGATCTTGCCGCTGTTTTGTTCGGATACTTGAGCACAGATTCTGTCGACAATTAGCCATTCGAAATTAAGAAAAGATCGAACTGCATTCGATCGTATATGTTGACGAAATTGTAGGTAAATATTATCCTAGTACTCACCTCTGCGTTCGTTGTGTAATATCCTCGTTGAAAAAGTTGGCGACAACTCCCGTCCGTAGATGCATGCAAGTATGCAACAAGTAGTAAGGTGCAGAAGAATAATGGGTACCGGGATTTCCCGTGAGTTGGCGCGCGCGCCGTGGTGTTGTTTGAGGACATTGAGGACGTCCCCTTTGGATTAATTATAGCTTTAATCGTTTGTCAGGTGTTCGTTCATTGTTGGTGAATGGTGGACCAGTCCAGATGTGCTAATCAATTGATTCGTTCATTACAAATTCGGTATTGAAATTTCCGGATTTTTTTTTCTTGGACTCTAGATGGGAATGTATTTGAATATCAGTTTCAATACAAATCGACGTGAAATCGATTGTCGGTGACTGATGGATTCTAGAATTAGAAATCGAGCAGTAAATAATCGATTACTATGTATCGGCTAATCGGACATGTCCTGGATTATAATAATAATAATGCAAAATGCAATATTAAACTTATTTTACATCGTACCAATTTTTTATTCAATTGAGAATATTTTTTTCATATTCTATATCACATTTCCTCTTTCAAAATGGGCATTTTTTAAAACCAAACATATTTTCTGCCGTGTTAAACAATTTTTCTAGTATACATTATGATAATCGGATCGGTAATCGGCTAAGAATAATCGATTGTATGTAGTACCAATCGAACTACATACTAACTAATCGATTCAAAGAATCGTTTAATCGAATGCAGTTAATCGATTGGCGCGATTATCGAATTGTAATCGGCCATCTCCAAGGGCTTCCCCTAGCTAACGAATTCAGCGGCATCCCCTGGCCTCTGAATTCTGCCAAATTCGAAAATTTGGGCGCGGGCGCACTATACCATTTTTACGTACCATTTCAGTACGCTATACCACGGGGGGCAAAAATTTCTTTTAGTATCTTGGAGTTAGTACAAGATTGAAGTTTAGCAATTCTGATTGCCCAAAGGAAGATTACTCTTTTTTCCGTACGATACAGGAAAGGTTTAGTTTCTTAAATCTTAATTTGAATATGACCGTTTTAAAGTTATGCGACTTTAAGCCCCTCCCATTCTCGGCACACGAAATGGGCCATCCTGTATAACAACCTCTAGTAACTCGTATGTAGTCCAACAGATTTGTTTCTACTTTGCAAAATATAATTCAAAATCACGTCATCGATTCGGATACTCAATATATGGGATCATACGAAAAATTCTTACTGGCCATTGAGTTGACGAGTTTAGTGTCTAAAATGTGACTTTTTTTTATAGTTTCACCAGAACTTACTATTGAGCCATAATAATTGAATGTTATTATTCTCAACCCGGCTGTATTCCCAGTAAACTAAGAAGAATTGAGTATGATAAAAACGGATTCAACTCGAATTGAATGAAATTAAAAAGACTTGTGTTGCAATTCGTTTCGATTTTTCTCAATTCTAAAGAATTGGCACACAAGTCTTTTAAATTCCATTCAATTCGAGTTGAATCCGTTTTTACCATACTTAATTCTTCTTAGTTTACTGGCTTGTGTAATATCAAGTTGGGACGGCTGTGTAACGAATAGCTCCGCGGTCATGGGTACGGGGGGTTCCCGTAAGCTGGCGCCATGACGTGGTCGTCGTAGAAAGCTAATTCACTACTAGAGTCAAACTTGCCACGCAACGTTTGCCACTACAGGGGTCATTTCCGGTATTTCATCTGTCGGTAAGGCTGGGTTCTTACCGATGGAGCGTGGAAATGAGATTTGCGGGAAAATTCGAACAAATGGATCGACAAAAATCAGCGAAGCATACTGTTGAACTTGGAAATATTATATCGTTAGATTTATTTCAGAATGTACGAGATGTGGTACAATTATGTAAACTCATGTATTGAGCTGTCAATATATGAAATTGGTACTTGATACCATGTGAACAGAAAATTATGCATAACATTACATCGTCTTTTTCTCGAATGTACCATGGAACAAAAGACTTACTGCATGATATGACTATTTTCATATATGTATGATACCTCAAGATATCATGTTAGAATTTCTTTGTTCTTAATACAAAATGAGTATGCTGTTGTAACTTTTTAAGTTGAAGAAAAAAACTACGAAATACACTCATCAGCACTTTCATTGTTTAAATTCATTCGTAGATATAATGCTCGAATAAAATATGTTCAAATTTGCCCCAGCAGATTATTATTCATCCTTCGATTTCACCAAGATAAGCTTGTTTATCACTCGATCCGGAAACAACTGTAAAATAATACATCCATTTATTATCGATTCTATCGTATAAAACACGCTCAAACCATAGAATTGATTCAAATTCACCGTACCGATTGGTTCTTTGGGATGAAAATCGATGTCGTTTATCGACCCATTATGTCCAGGAAGCTTGTACAGGATTCGTCGGCTAGTCGTGTCCCAGATATAATGAAATCTGTCCGACGATCCGGCGGAAACTTTGCTACCATCTGGAGCCCATGCGCATCTCAAAAGATTCTGAAACACATCGTTTCAATTATTATATCAGAAAATTATGCCATGTGCGAGATAAAGTCTTACAAATAACTACAAACATTCCTCAGATTTACCTTCTCAAAGTTATGCTGATGGCCGGATAGAATCTTAACGCATCTTTCGTACGGCGCAAAAGGCCTGACGTCCCATATTTTCAAAGTATTATCCATGGAATTAGACAATATGTAAGATCCATCAGGACTGAGGCTCAATCCCGTTACTGTATCGGTGTGACCCTTCAGTTTGTAGAGTACTGCATTTTTTCTCAAGTCCCAAACTTTGATGTCGTTGTCTATACCTCCGCTGATTACTTGCTCAGCTGTGTCATTGAACGTTACTGCAGTCACCTGGTCGAAAATGAACCAGAAATTCAGTCAGTCGATCAATAAAAAAATTTTGATCATGGTGGCTATTGATAACAGTGAGAAATTTAGTTTGTAGAGTCAATTCAGGCTCAACTACTCAATCAAGTTCATAATCAAATAATCAACGATGGAAAATAATTCTTATTCATCGTCAGATGAGCCACATTCGTTTTCCCCAAACAACTTAAAATAAGCCACTATGGTCAATAAATCGAGTCCGCTATTGTAATTTCTGCCTCAACAAATTGATACGATTCCATACGAAATTTTCATTCTTAATAAGGGTTTTCAGTTATCAGTTAATAAAGACTCAACATTCTGTGATATTCGCAGCTTTTCAAGACCAAAGTTTCACTGTGTCACGTTCAAACATCTTTTTGAAAGAGTTTTAATGAAATCTTTGAAAGTTTTATTCATTACTGGGGTTTATAAGGCAGTTGAGAATCTTTTCTACCTCAGAATGACCGAAAATATTAACGATACAGATAGAGAAGTGCATAAAATTTGTCATCTTTGATTTTCTCTAGGTTTTCAGCTCATCAAAGAGCGATCAAATCGTTTCTGCCAATGTATACCTGGTAGGTATTATTCAAAGTAGTGCACTGCCCCCTCTTTCTCGGGTCCCATATCCGTATCGTACTGTCGTCACTGCCGGAGCAGAGTTGCGTCGGTCCTCTGCGAGCGCCTGATACGGAGTTGACGAACGAAGTGTGTCCCTTCAGTTTTTTAATCCTATTTCCAGACCCGAGATCCCAGAGTCCTAGAGTCATGTCGGTACTAGCAGTGTACAGATTCCCACCGTCTGGACTAAAGTGCATTTCCATAACGGCTCCGCTGTGGCCGGACATAACGGCGATGTTTTCGCACTCTCCGTAAACGCTCCATATAACTGTGAAAAAATACGGTACAGTCTCTGTCCAAAACGCCGCCTTTGTTTCTTAATACTCACAAATTTGTCTGTCAAAACCAGTCGTAGCCAGGTATTGACCCTCCGGGTGAAATTCTACGGAGAATATGTCACCCTGGTGACCCTCCAGGAGCATGATCGGCGCCATGAGCGACGAGGTCCTGGGGGGACCCTGGTCAATGGCATAAATCAATTAACATTCGACACGGCGTACGCTTAGAGTAAATAAACACACGTTTTGCCTCCGGAATTTTAAACAAATTATGGAGTGGATTGAATCATTATGATTCATTTTTGACGATTATCGTTATTTTTATTGCTTCAATTGAATTTTTCTGGAGTTATAGTCGGGATATTTGAGGTTAGACTTACGCTTTGTATAACCGCTTTTTCTCTGCTGCTGAAAACGACTTCATTTTTTGTCCTTTTCGATGCTGGCACCAACGCCAGTATCTCGTCGCCCTTTCTTTTATCTAAAATCGGCATTTTGGATGTTTAATTGGATTATATATTTTTTTTTCACTGTGATAAAAGACAAACGCCGTGTGTTGGTGTCAAACTTTCAATTGAAAACCGACCTCACCGCCACCTATGGATAATCAACAACAATCAGCGAAGCTCAATTATTTAAGCGGCAAATTCAAACCCCGGCAATCTTCGAGATCATTGAATTACGTATTGAGGAATGATTAATTAATATTTCAAGTTTTTTATTGAATTATTTAGGCTGTGATGTTGGCTAGAATTTTTCTTGTGATGATCCGGGAATCGAGTTATTGTATTATTTAGGGAGAATGACAAATAACACAAAGAGTATTCATTATTGTATAATTTATTAAATACTTAGATTATTTCGCTATCCAATTTTCACAGTAACGTTTTTTATTCATCTACGTACAGGTATGGTAATAATGTCCGCACATTTTGATACAATCGCCATGTTCAATCTAGGATCATCGTAACACCTACGTTGTTGGACGAAAACGTAGGGACAAAGAAAGTTTAAAGAAAATAAAAAGAAAAAAATAATAGGAAAATTGGCGACGTTTATAATTATGTACATATTCATTCTGTGTCGATTACCTGTCGACATTTTGTAACTCGATTATACATCTAGTATATATATAAATTATTACAGGTAACAATATTTTCACCGCATTGTAGGTAGTAGATAGTTGATTCATCGAATATACTTTTATAAACAGTAGTTTTTTACATTTACAAACCTCAACGACGTAGCGTCATTCGAACGATGAATCAAATTTTAATCTCACACGTTACGATCCTACATAAAATATTCAGCAAAAAATTCGTTTCAATTTTAAAATCATGACTTTTGCAATATTCCATCGCTGTTGAACCAACCGCTAAGTATGATGCGTGGAATAATTTTCTGTAGGATCGGTTCCTTCTGTATAAAGACAGTACTTACTACTGTCTTGAGCTCGAAGATCACGTCATAAAACTGATACTAAAATAAAATGATGGCAAATAAATTACCTACACGTTATTTCTCCTCTAAAAATGTACACTGGACAATTATCTCGTCACATAGCCTTCGAAGTTCCCATACATTATCTAATATAGGCCTATAACAATTGATTACTGTAATTCATCCTTACAATAATTCATTATAGGAGCATGGTCGTTGGATTTTCTAAGAAGCTCTTAAACGCTGTCAGCCATTGAGCACCGACCGCTCCATCAACTGTACGATGATCACAGCTGGCGGTAACGCTCATGAAGTTCGCTGTTTCATATCTGAAAATATTCAATTGATATGAAGAGCCAGTGATTTGATGAAAAGAAAATATCTTTGGAGTGAAAAGAGCAGAAAATTTTTACCCTTTTTCGTTTTTAGCTGGAATTAATCGAGATTCGGTCGTACCGACAGCCAGAATAATAGACTGTGGTGGATTGATGATGGCGGAGAAAGTCTTGATGCCGAACATTCCCAAGTTAGAAACTGTGATCGTTCCACCTTGGAATTCGTTAGGCTGTAATTTTCCGTCTCTCGCCTTAGCCGCCAGAGCTTTAACTTCTTTACTAATTTGTACAATTCCCTTTGTGTCAGCGGCGAAAACGATCGGAGTGATCAGCCCGTTTTCCGTGCTCACAGCGACGCTGACGTCCACATTGTGGTACCTGAAAGAGACAAAGAAGCTCAGCGATCGTGAAATCGGTGTAATAATTCCACTTGCAAAGAACTCACTGTCTGATCACGTCGCCGAGCCAAGCAGTATTGCCGTCGGGAACTTTTTTGGACGCCATAGCAATACCCTTGATAATGATATCGTTAACGCTGAGCTTGACTTGCTCTTTTTCTAACATCTTATTGAACTGTTCTCTCATCTGCAGAGCAGCGTCCATTTTTATATCGACGGTAAGATAGTAGTGCGGAATAGTCTGCTTGCTCTCGAGCAGTCGTTTGGCAATTACTCCGCGGATACTCGACACTGGAATATCCGTGTACACGCCTCCTGCAGCAGGCGCGGAGGCCGATGAGCCAGCAGCAGCTGGGGAAGCGGCGGCTGAAGCACTTCCGAGGTCTTTGGAAGTAACAGAAGCGTACAAACCCGAGCCTTTGAGACCCTGAGGAAAATCACGAAACATTTTGTCAACAAAAATTCATCAAAACGGTCACACAGCTAATGGACAGTCTGACATACTTGCAAACTGAGACCTTTCTCAGCGGCCAGTCTCTTTGCTAGCGGACTAGCGTAAATTCTATCGCCAGCCGCAGCTGCGGCAGGAGGTGCGGAGAAAGCTTGAGAGACTGGAGCTGGAGCTGGGGGCGCTGCGGCAGCCGGAGCTGGTGCCGCAGGCGCAGCAGCAGCTGGAGCAGCTGGAGCAGGTGGTGTGGCTGCTCCGTCGCCCTTGTAGTCCTTGAAGGCAGCGACACTGGCCTCATCCGAGACGATAACACAGACGAGCTTTCCAACGGGAATATTCTTAGTTCCCGAAGGCACGATTATCTTGGCCAAATATCCTTCTTCCGGAGTTTCAAAACCCATTGTGGCTTTGTCAGTCTCAATTTCGGCAAGGAGATCACCCTCGTTAAGTTTGTCGCCTGTAATAAATATGAAAAGTTAAGATTTTTATAGAGAAGCTAGAAACTCTCTCTCGTCGCTTTATCGGATGTGTGGTCAATTGTTTATTGGATAGTTTCGTCGTTTCACCTTCTTTCTTGTGCCAACTGACAAGGGATCCAGTTTCCATAGTCGGAGAAAGTGCGGGCAAAGCAACAGGAATGTGGTCCGGATAATCCGCGTAATACCTCAACTGTTGGGTCCATGGTGTCGCCAGACACGCCGACTTGTGTAGTTGAGGCCTGATCAGAAAATGTTTAAAAACTTAAAAAGTCTCTTTTATTATTCTCTGTAATCATCGGGACGTCGAAACTCTCCAGTTTTTGAATCGTCACAGAAAATGTTGAAGAAAATTGAGCCGTAGTTTCGATTAGATCGTCTCACAGGTAAAAGGCGACCAATTGAAGGAGCTATTGATCAACAGCTGGTACTTTTGAATCCTGATTATTCTCTCCACGATAATTTTTCTTTTTCTTCGATTCCGGTAGTTTTTAAAGCTCTATAGATTGTTACAGAAGAAAATTGAGAAAAAATAAGATAAAATACTGACGATTATATAACGGCAGTATTTTGATCGGAGATAAACGTATAAATAAACGTATGGTTGTCAGGGATAGAATTCAGTCAGGGTAGATGAGGTATAAAGACTGAGGTGAGAGGGAAGGAAACATGCGTGACGTAACCTCAAAATAGAATTCGTTATCCGCGATATTGCGATGACGTAAAAATGTAGGGCGATTGTAAAAATGAATGCGGATTATTTAATTGATACGTAATCCGTCGTTGAGTAATACCTTTGCAGATGTTTTCTGTGAATACATTCGACTGCCAGACACCGTACGACATTGGTTCGTACAGCATTTCGTAAGGTGATTCGAACCAGATCGGATCTTAGGGTAGTCGTGGTGCGTAACATCCTCGCGATGTTTTGGCCTCGGATGATTTTATCGAACAGTTTTACCCGCGGATCTATTTATTCCTACTTTCTCGGGTCAATAAAGAATCACTTTGCCTGCTTTGCCCGCTTTGCCGTCAATCGAGGTCAGTGACGGATCGTAAGATGGCAATGGCAAATCATAGAGGTCGTCTGCAAGGTCACGTGGTCACAAGCGCATTTTTCAATAAAATGTGACGTAACTTCGGAAGTCGGATTACAATCCGAGGATTTGATTGGCCAGAAACCTGGCCATTGAAAACTCCGCATTAGCAGCAGACGGGGTGCGCGATTGTTACCTTCGGCGCTGGTCAGCGGCGGCAGATATTCAAAACTGGTAAAGACCGCGACACGCTTAAGACCATTTTTCGTCTCTTTAATTTTGATATTCCGCTGTATCAAAGTCGTCAAATTGATTTTAACATGTCTAGAGTATCGGTGCTGAGGAATTCTTTCGATATTATCGATGATCCTAACGTCAAGAAGGGCGACGGAAAATTCACATTTCCAAACGGCGATACCTACGTCGGTGGTTACATGATTGAAAAGGATAAGGGACTTGTTTCGCGACACGGTATAAGAATATTTTCACCTTTTTACATTGACTCAATTATGCGGACGTTTATAACTAATTTAATTATTATAGGTAGAGGAATTTATGTTACCGAAGATTTCAATAAGTATGATAGTTACTGGGCGGAGGATCGAATCATTGGAAAAGTAAATATATGGTGGGATAAAATATTATCAATTTTATGTTTAATGTTATAATTTGAAAAGGATATTTTGGAATCAATCTTTGTTGAAATTGGAATCGGAAGTTCTGAGGCCACATTTTTTAAAAATAGTACCTTTACACTAAAATCATTTCTTTTTCTCCAGTTCTCAATGAAAAATGATTGATAGCAGTCTTATATGTACTTTTGTATCATTCTTTTTCTATTTTGCCAATTTCACAAAACTTCAAATGAGATAAATACTGTTACTTTTCTTCTAACATCAAGAGGTCAGAAGGCAAAAGAATGTAATTATTTTGACGAGCTAAAAATCGAATCAGTATCTCAAAATACTGAATAATAAATTTTTGTTTAGTTGACGTTTTTCTAACTGCAGTGTATAAAAAATATATATGTTAATAGTCATAACAACGGAACACGATACGAAGGATCACTTGACACTGCGGGCGCAATGTCTGGATTTGGTGCCTACGTCTTTACCGACAATTCGATCCTAGAAGCGATTTGGGATCTGAATAAACCTGTAGTAGACGTTACTTTGAAAGAGCCTCTAGGCTCAACTTGGAAAGGCGTGTATGACGGGAAGGTAGGTTGACCTTGACAAAACCGAGAAACTAATATAAATCGCATAGGTGGACAATCGACAATAAAATTTATAGCACTCACTACCCACGTGTTTTACACGTTATACAGGACATAGTGTTCACTGCCGGCAATCACTTCTGGGATGAGATCACGTCCACGGTAGATCATGGATCGGAGGAAGAGGATGAAACGGACTTGGACATTGGACCAAATGAATCTTAAAACTGTTTCATACAATTATAAAAACTCGATCAAAGACTGTGACGTCGTTTATTCAAATATTATTCACTGATACGATCAGGATGCGAACTTTTTCGCTGATTCTTATACATACCTCCTTCTGCGGCTATGTCACACATTATATATCGTTGCCATTTTTCTATGTATCATTTACTTGACAATATGCCTCTTGTAGATTATTTATAGTTGTTAATTAATTGCTACTTAGATTTAGTACGGTACATCATACATAATTTACATCTTTCCACCTGAATTTGTGTGCGAAGAAAGATGGCTTAAAATTAACAGACTAGAATGCGTATAAGTACATTCACGTATTAAATATTCAGGTCTTTGGCATACTTTGCCAAGTGTCACCGCAGCTATCCCAATTATCTCTTGACCGCGGGACTTTCGCAGGTAGCACACTTTTCTCCTTTTATGGACACAATTATGTAGCCTGAACAACTATAACGTCTCGACCGTCTCACGTTAAGCCAACAGTTGACTATACTCTGGAAAAAAGTTCACCAAAGTTCTCTGAACAGTCAAACACCGAAAAGTCGATTATTATTAGACTTATAGTTGATCGAAGACGTGCGGATGCTCGTCGATCCGTCGATCCATTCAAAATACGTCCAATGATATTCAACGTCAGGACAAGTGTGCTACCTGGGTTCGAGCGACTAATCTTCTTTAATCATCGATGGGACACGGAAACGTGTCGTCGCAGGACGAAACAGTGGATTTTCCTCAAGGGCATAAACCGTTTGCTTTTGTTCCTTTTCAAACTTCGCGTATTCCTTCTTGTCTTTCAACGCTGTACAACATCTGAAATTATTTGTGACAATTTTTCATTACATCGTCGACCATATTATCGATGAAAATCAGCTAAATTGAGTCCATACTCACTTCCATATGATGAGGGCAATGATTCCCAAAAGTACGACCACGAGAAAAGCCACTCCTGGAATGAAGGCGGCCGGGAGTGGAGTTTTACATGTCTGTGAGCCGAAATTACAAATAAAAATACGGGTAATAAATATTTATGTGGCATGCGCGTAAGGTGACTGTTTATGTCTGCCAGGCGAGCCGCTGAGGCAAAGTCAGCGGAGAGTATGAAAAACCTGATCCTTGCTGAACAGTCACTTTACGCACGCGACCCATACAATATTCTTCACGAAAAAGGCATTGGACGTCACTTTGACACCAGCTGAGATCCGCACGAACTGCGTATAGAAACTGCGGTATAATGACTTTCTGCAGCAAATTTGGACTGCGCACTTCGAACTGCGCATCGAAGTTGCGGTAGAAAGACTTTATACCGCAATTCGGAACTCAACGGTATAAAGTGCCACTTTACGGATCGAAAACAGGCGTCGAAACGATGGAATAGGTAAAATCGATATTAATCATCGATGAACAGCTTGATGATTGAATATTCAAGTGAAAAGTACCTTAGCACCGATACGTAACGTGACAGTGTTATCTTTGTTGAACTCATAGACGTAAGGGAGGGTGCATACTGTAGAGTCCGTAAAAGTTCTCACGAAACAGTACTGGTCACTAGCTGCAAAAATCGGGAAGATATAAACATTGCAATATGAGAATAATTTACAATGAATGAGTAAATACAGTTACTGTAAATAACAGCATCTTCCTAACTCACCGGTGTCAACTTTCGCCTCTTGGACGATTTTGTAAACGGTGATGTTAGTGTGACAGAGTGCCTCGACTTCGGCCGGTGCGTCAACAGTTGCGTTAACGCAAGGTGCGTAGACAACGCAGAGTCCACTTCCTCCGGCTCCCGCTGAAGATTCGCAGTAAGTTCCACGGTAGTAGAGGCCGTCAGGAGTTGTTGCATTGCATCTTGACATGGAAACAAATGGAATATTTTAAGCGTGGGACTTCAAATCCAAATACAAAAAGAGTAGTAAAAGAACACCCACGAGGTACCATAATACGTATAAACCGAAGAGTACCAAAAACAACAGACAGAGACAAAAGATCGATTAGCCCGAGACGGCAGAAGAGACCTGGGACCAGCCCGCGAGCCGATACGATACGATGTATACGAAGATATGTGAGCACCTACCGGCATTGCCCGCAATCGCAGTAACCGTGACCGGCACATACTTCTTTACTTCCTGGAGCGATGCAAAGTTTGTCTCCGGAGGGACACTGGCAGGCATCGCCCTCCCATCCTTCCATGCAGACACATTCTCCACAATTACATACTCCTCTTGCACCGCACTCGAGACCGTCCACCTTGAAGCATTCAAGATTTAATCGAGGATCAATTGTTTAAGGAATGAATGTTCACTCTATCGCTATAATCAGTTTTACATAATGGGTATAGAGTGAATTTGTGGCATATCGGCTACTCTTGAAGCCTCCGTTGGAATTTTGGAAAAATATTGATCAGTCAAAAAGTTACATTCACCCTTTTTGAAGGATATCACACGATATTTTCCATCTCTAGAATAAGTTTCATATAATGGGAGTAGTCAAAATTTGGGGTGTATCAGCTTCTTTTTAAGATTCAGTTGAAATTTTGTAAAAATATCGCGAACAGTCTAATAGTTACATTTACCTGGAAAACGACAGAAAAAAACGTATTTTTCAAAGGATATCTTTCATTATTTTCTAAACGGTCCATCTTCTTTGAAAACCTGAAAGTCCTGGAATTCTCAGGGCAATAAAGATCCTAGCTTGAGTAGACACCCTGCTCTGGAAGAATGACCAACATTGGTCTGAAAAACCTGTAATTCTGAGGGGATTCCGAATTGGACACCCTGTAATTTATAAGATCATTTACCTTGTCGCAAGGGGAGCACTCGCAGAAAGATCCTTGGTACCCAGGATCACAGGAACATCCCCCACAAATGCATTCACCACGGTTGGAGCACGCCAGAGTGTCACCTTGCTTGATGCACTGTGGATTTATCCCGTATCCCGTACTCTCGTGGCAATTGCATGTTTCACCTAATCAGAAGTGTCACGGAAATTGAAGACGTTATTGATCAGTTCAAAATAATGTAACACGGTAAGTATACAGGTAGGACTAGATTAATATCAGGTAAGGTTCAGAAAATGACAAACCTGACCATCCAGCTTCGCAATTGCATACCCCGCACTCGTTAACACCGTTATTACAGTGGGTGTTATCTTGCTGACCACAATCGCAACCGCACAGTAGTTCGACTTCGATTTCCGTCTGCGAAGCTTCTGAAGCCAGAGCATCTTCGATCACGACTTTCTGCCTCTAGGAGAAGAAAATACGACAAGGCTGAATTGTTTTTCCATAGTTAGTAATTATGTTGATGATTTTTTTCAACCTCTACGGTAAACTCCGTTCGATAATTACCCAGAGACTTTGGTTTTGTGGACATGAGCCCATAGAAAAGGCGACTTTGAAGTCGTAGACGCTGCCTTCGGTGATGCCATCGCACCGGGGCGTCTTCAACTCCGGTCCACCCGAACGTCCGCATTTTGAAAAGTACTCGAGAGTGAAGGGTCCCGTTGAGTTATCCCGGAGTACCACTTTGGTCACGATGTCGTGGTACGATTGTTTGACGATCTCCAATATGTTTGAACTGTTAGCAGCCAAGGTCGCCACTCTACCCTTCTCCTGGAGTAGTTCGGCTATGCGTTCGTATTCGTTCTGTCGATTTTCAGTGACGGCAAATATCAAGTTCACTTTGTGCTCCTGGAGAAGTCGAGACACTTCGGCTATCGAAGGGTAGTCGTAGATCTTCGACATTGAGTATTCTCCTGATTCATCCAAGTGACATTTGAAATCGCTTCGGTGAACTGCACCACCTAGCTGATCGGAATCAGTAATGAATTTAGCGTTGGCAACATGCGAATTAACGGCATGGGATTGAATTGATTTAATCCTCACCTTTCCATCACCGGCGAAATGAAGTAGACCATCAGTTGCCACTAGCATTAATTTCCTCGATTGATGATCCCAGCCGATTTGCTCCGCGCAGACAATGGCTTGAACCACACCGTCGAGGCCGCCCTCCAGGTTGTCTACGTTCCCAGTAACAGCGCTTTCGTTTACCTTGAGGATAGGTGCAGTGAATGGGCAATAAGACAAAAGAAATTTTCGTTGTCTCGGTTGGAGCAGGCCGAGAGAGAGCCTTTATTCCATTGTACGATACATAGACGGGTCATGGAAAAAAGAGCCCAACGTACGATGACGAAGGTATACCGTTAGCAATGAATGTGAAGTATGCGTGACGACGACATGATAACGAGATAAGATGTGCGTGGTAATTCGTAGTTAAAAGTTGGTCGAATTACTACGGAGTTTTATGTTGGTATCTACCTTGGTAATAAATTCCTGGACATCGCCGCTGAGCTTCGTGTGATGCCTGAAACCGTATATAGGCGCGCACGTGGTCTGTTCGCTTTGGCACGGGTTTTCCTCGTGACCAGGAAAGATGTAGGGCATCAATGGCTTGTCGGCGTAGCTTCCAAATCCGATTCGGTAATTAGTCGTGAAGGTTTGAAGAGTTCGTGCCATTTCACTACCCAGCGAAACTATGGTGTCCTTGTCGTCCTTCATCGACCACGTCAAGTCCATCAAGTAGTACAAGTCGATTGGATAATTTCTGCGATTTGAAATTCAAAATTTAGCTCATGCCTAGGTACGCGGTACATCGAGATGCGACCGCTGCAGCGGCATAATTGCTGATTGGAATTCTGAAAGTTCTAATCGAGTAACACAAGTGGTGTTTGTCATTTCATTATCACCGGCAATGCTGATGCCGCTTATGCAGTCTCCTCGCGCAATCATTGTTGCATATCCATTGTGGTTGCGATATGCGTAATAAGATACCGCAGTGTCAGAGATATGCAACGCGAACGGAGCTTAATCACGGACTTTTTATTTCCGAGACACGTAATCTTCGCGATTTATCTTGATCGCGGCATCGTGGCCGTATCTCACGGTAATGGGATGTATAAATTCTCTCCCACCTCGTTTCGCGTTTGAAAACTTACAGAGTTCGCACGATTTCGTGCATGTAATTAATTAATGGGCGTTACGACGTGGGTCTGTCACATCCTTACTTGGCTGGTCTGAAACTTAGGTCCACGGTCTGAGTCGAATGTGGCCTGAGTTGCAGTAGAATTTTCTGAGGTCGTAGCTGAACTGGTAGTGTCCCAGTGGCGACATCCCTGAATTCCTCATTTTGAACAAGAATTCTTTGCTCTAGCCTAGCTGTCTTTATTGCACTTTCAGGACACCCGAGGTTCTGCAGCGTCGCCAAGGTGCTGCATCTTGGCCTACCGATCGAGAAATTCGTATATTCCTGTACCAGAAATAAAACGACATTAAACACTTGACATCGATCACTGTCTAAATGAGACGATAATGACGTCACTCGAGTAATCATCGACTCTCATTATGCAGGGGGAAGGGGGGCTATACGTCTTCGTGTGTACATTCTTGATGCTTGACACATATTTTTCCCGCATTTCATCACTGACGTTTTCAGAGAAAAAAGTAAGTTATTGTAATCACCTCGAAAATTAAAAGTTGAGTTTTTACTGGATGTTCACGTTTTGAGGTCTAGAGAATCACCTCCGACTATTTTGAGTGTGACGTCTGGGTTTGTGTATGTTTCGAGAACGAGCGCGCGGATTTTGATCATATTGGGCTCAATCGAGGCGGTTTTTCAAAACTTAGAACTGATTAGATTTTGGCTTGGATTGGTTGAGTACTTTTTGAATTATTCAAATAACAAAATTCTAAAAAATACAATAATAGTGACGATATCTCGAGAACGGATCAACGGATTTTAATGAAATTTGGTACCACATGGTCTTTTGTATCGCTGATCACGAATTTGGAGTCAGATTTGCGAAATTCAAAATTGCGGATCCAATTTGCTGGTAAAAACACTAAAAACATTCGAAATCTCATGAAAATTGGTACTCGAAGGTTTTTTGAACCGCGGTCCGCGGATCAAGAATCCGAGGTCAGATCGGAAAAATTCAAGATAGCTGGACGCAAGATAAATAACGGGAAGTTCAGAGGCTGGCTCATAGTCAGCCCAAACCCGCTTTTTCCTATAAACTATCGTGAACATATACGCGTTACGCAATTGTGATGCGTGCTACTACAATCGTACGATTGTAATACCGAGTTTTCAGATTCCCTTTGTGCGTGCCATTGGCGCGGCACTCGCACTGTACCATTACATCAAAAGTTTCAAACCGTTACTGAATTGATATTCAAATTTTCGTTCAGCTCTTACGTAAGCGTCAAATAGTCAAAGATCCGCGATAACTGTGTATTACGTACATAGTTCTACCGAGTGGGTGTTTCTCTATTAGGTATCTCTGCGAGTATCTCTGCGTAATCTTACCCAATCACTGCACCACGCGCATTTAGAACTCGCTTCTAGACACGATTTGCAGGTAGATTGAATCACGCACAAAGTCAGGCTCTCAGTCTCTTCCGAAAGAACGCCGCTTCCGGTCGCTAGGAGTACGACAAAACACGCTGTCGCAACTGTCCCGATGATTCTTCCCACTTTTTCAAACTCCATGTCTCCCCGCGGGTGATCGACTTTCGCCTATTGTCACGGTCGAACGAGCAGCGCACTGTCCTCTCGATCAATTACCGCGCGACAGACGCACCTTCTGACATTACGATTCACTATTTCCCGGTCTGGTGCGGGGGTCTCGTCGATCCAGATCTGCACTCCCAACCGGCACTGATTTCTCGTTCGCGATAATATTGCGAATATTTTTGGTCCCGCACTGCGGTGCTGCGAGGCCTGAGGTAACGCCGACTACGACCAGGTAGACGTTTCAACGAAGGTCTTGATTATTCTTATCAGCTCGATAGCGATAAGCGAACGAGAACTTTTGGTGTTCGCAGAAGTGGAAGGTACTGACTCGCTGCGGTTATGCGAATTCGTCAACTCTTCACTTATCACTTTTGCAGTACATGTGCTTATTTTTTTCCTGTTCCAAACGACTCGCCGTACCCGCGTGATCGATCTCGCACCGGTCTCGTCCTCACCAGAAAATAGATAGAGTAGAAGAAATCGGTAATACGAAACTCAACTTTTTACCAAAGAGAATTGTGCAACCTGAGCTACGCCTCTTGCTGGTATCAACCTTGATGCTGAGACATTTATTTACACAGCTGTTTAATGTACGACCAGGTGATTTTTCTTAACACACACTTCGCACTACTTCGACGACGATCGATCGATATTCTTCGATGGACCAGTTTCTGGCAGTCTTTCGATATTTTCTTCGTCTTAACTGTACACGGTTAGAAAAATTTGCACATTTTAACATGCATAAAGTGTCCCAGTAATGCAACGAAAAATATTGAAATTGACATCAAATTTTTCGCGGACTTGTTTCAATATCTGATTTCTAACAGCGTAAGCAACAGAGTTTCACTGAAGTCTGTAATTGAGCAAGTATAAAAAAAATTAACCAACTCCGGACGTTTGGACGACGACGGTAAAAATGTGTTCAGATTAGGACAACGAACATTTTCTAGTCTCCATATTTATTCTGATAAGTAAACACTTGGCGATCTTGAAGAAGATTCGAAATTCGCGCTAAAATTGACACAGGAACGCGCACGTTTTTTGAATATTGGACGGCATGAGGAACGCGCGCGTGTCGAACCGCCGACAGCGAGATCGGTACTGGCTTGCCATGCCGCACCGAATCATTGCGACATGAAACAAATAAATGTATACATACTACTAGGATGCTCTACGCCCGGGCTAGACCGTGTTTCAATGGTTACTAGACTAACAATAACGGTTCACTCCGGTACTTTGTTGGACTGGTATTCTCTCCGCTGGCATGATTTCGTATTTAGCCGGTCCCCGACTCACGATTCCAGGCTAATCGTATGCTAGAATATATTATTCAAATCATTTGCCCTCCCGAAAACCGATTTCAAGATAAAAATGACCAATCATCACTAAATATTCGATCTATCATATTTCTCTACCATACGCCCAGAAAAACGATCTATTGAATCTAACCCTATTATACCGGGTGTCCCATTTTAATCTTACACCTGATTTATCTCGGAAAGTACTGCTCGGATCGAGTAATGAGTAATATTAAACTTTTAGGATTTGGAGGGGGACGTTCGAAAATAATTTTTTCAATTTTTTCTAATAACAAATGGTGGCGTAAAAATGGAAAACATGTTTTTTTTAAAGGGGAACATGACTTGTTTTGTTCAACAAAAAATTTGTTAGGTCAAAACTAACAACTTTTGTAGGAAACATTTTTCAATTGTTATTAACAATTGTCCATGTTTGGCGTGTGTGTGTGTGTGTGTGCATGTATGCATATATGCATGCGTGCGTGCCAAACATGTTTGCCAAACAATTGTTAATAACAATTGAAAAATGTTTTTTACAGAAGATGTTAGTTTTGACCTAACAAATTTTTAGTTGAAAATAAGTCTTGTTCCCATTTAGAAAAACATGGTGTCGTAAAAATGACGCACATGTTTCTTTTTCAATGGGAGCATGACTTATTTTCAACTAAAAATTTGTTAGGTCAAAACTAACATCTTCTGTAGAAAACATTTTTCAATTGTTATTAACAATTGTACATGTTTTGCACGCACGCGCGCATGCACGCATGCATGTATGCATACATGCACACACACACACACACGCCAAACATGGACAATTGTTAATACCAATTGAAAAATGTTTCCTACAAAAGTTGTTAGTTTTGACCTAACACACTTTTTGTTGAACAAAACAACTCATGTTCCCATTAAAAAAAAACATGTTTTCCATTTTTACGCCACCATTTGTTATTAGAAAAAATTGAAAAAATTATTTTTGAACGTCCCCCTCCAAATCCTAAAAGTTTAATATTACTTAATACTCGATCCGAGCAGTACTTTCCGAGATAAATCAGGTGTAAGATTAAAATGGGACACCCCGTATACTATAAAAAATGTATTTTTGACAAGTAAATTTTTATTCATGGCAATCAAATTGTGTTCGTGACAACGAAAAAGTTTATTTGCACGTCAAATATATTCATTTTATAGATTTTTCATCGCAAAGTGAGTGGATTCAACGTGAATACATTTTTTCGCCGTGACAAACATGATTTGGTTGCCACAAGTTGAAATTTACTGTAATAAACGAATTTTTAGTAGGTTCAGATTCAGATAAATCATTTTTCTGGATTCACTCGATCTTTTTCTGGGTCATAAAAGATAATTCCATAGAGAGCTGATTAAAAAATGTTGTTGTGAAACTGAATTTTATAGTTTATGATAATTTAGATCTCATTCTATTCATAATCACGGTCTCTATCTCTATCTCTGTCCCAACTGAACTACTTAAAAATTTTAAGGGAAGAAATTTATATGCAGTTTATTCACTGTTGATATCCGGTACCGTGATATGAGAACGCGAATTAAATCTATATAACGTATTTAGTACACGGAAATGTGTTTTTTAAATACGTAATTGATATATCAATATATTATAATGTTATCTGTGCGCTGTACACCGCGATGGCCTATTTCTAGAGAAAATGTAATATCAATGTAGGTTTATCTTCTGATCAGTGATAAAGCACAGATTACGCTGTATCACAGTTTTATTACACCATAGAATTATAATTACGGGAAGAGCTCCGTGCGCGCTGACTGGAATGGAAATCAGATAACTCATAGGTCCACCAGCACCAGGCGTGTTTGATTTTTGAGAACAACAGGGGGCGGCTAATCCCCTGGCGAATTAACGATATCGATACTTATCGAGGCCTGCGGGTAATTGGGCTAATGTCGCGCGGCGTGAGTTCTGTTCATTCACCAAAACTGAATTTTTCACTTTTCGCCTTCTAGGAATATATAGTCATTAGTCACGCATGTTTAATCACTGCAGAGTAAAAAAAGAATCCCTGACTTTTCCTGACCAAATTATAATTTTCCCTGACTGAAATTCAAGTTATTCAAGTGTGTAATAAATAATTCTCTGAATCAATGGGTTTTGAGAATACTTTTATATTTATAATTTATACAAGTTCTGCTACCACTCCCATTGATTAAAATTCCTTGAATGTTCCCTGACCGTTTTTCGAATTGCCTTGCTTTGCCCTGACCAGTGGCCACCATGAATAAATCAGATAAGATACGAATACGATAATCGCTTTTAACCTGGAGTTTCTATATAACGCCTGACGTTCGGTATTCGTTCAGTAATTCCCGAAAGATTTCTTGAAATTAGTTAGACAACTTCAAAGAAGTTAAATCAACACTTTCCTTTCTTACATTTCATGAAGCAAGAATTTTTCGAGCGAAGCGAGATACAAACAACACTAGACTTCAGTGATGTAATAATTTGCTTACCACATTAGATGTTGATACCAACGTGTCGCCTGTTTGCATTATACAACTGTGCAACAGTGTGAGTAGCTCGTATCACATGTTATAGAGGCGCGATATCACATGAGGATAAAAAAGTACTGATACGGAAATGATGAAAGTATTCTAGAACGTAACCCAGAATCTCATTGCTCGATCTCACTGTCGATATCGAAATAAGAACCATGTCTGTGTTACTACAGAAAAGTAAATTTGAATTCATTCATTGTCCCAGTGAATAAGATTCAAGTTACGGGTTAAATTCCACGCGCTGATGTATTATCTTCACTGTATGGCATCGAGCGAGCCTGCAGTGTAAAATCAGGTCATTCAGGTAGTTAGGGCTACCAGGATTGAGCAAACCAAACATACGAAGGTAGAAATAAGATTAGATAAACGCGTGGAGAACAGATACGAATCAAGAAGCACAAATATCGTTAAACCAAGTTGTGGGTAGGGTATTGTACTTTATTACGTACAAGAATGTTTTTTTTTTTTAACAATATTTGAATCGTCATATTACACTATTTCATTCACAAAATTATATCAATAACTATGTATAAACTATCCCATAGATATTCGGAAGGCAAGGGATGGCACTAGGCCTAATCTATATAAAACTTGTCCCAAATGGTTCGAAAAGAATATATTATGTTCCACGGTGTAAACAAAATCAAAATCTTCGTAGACTCGAAAATATTCAAATAAGAAATATTTCCCTGCTAGGAATCAAGTCGTGATACGTTTAATTTTAGCTTCCTCCATCTCTCTTGATCTGATAATTATTTTTATCTTTTACTCTTAGTCATGAATTTTGATAATCGTTCGTCTATATTAAATTCTTACTGCGTCACATTTGTTTGATGCTTTCATAGTGCTTCACGAAGTAAGGTGAGCGACGTGGAGTGCCTAATTTCTCATTCACTGAAAATCTTGTACAGGTACATTTGTGGGATTGTCAAAGGCTGCATCACTTACCTATTATTATTATTATTATTATTATTATTATAAAGATCGAGCGATTTAAACAGAGCTCTTCTTATCAACTATATAGATTATCACTCATTATATAATATGTAATAATAAAAATTACACAACTATAAAATTATTTTGCACAATCTTATCTATTTAATTATTCATTTATTTTTATAGCTACGTGCTTCTATCTGTTTTATTACGTTATGTTCATCGTATCGTATAATCTCTGAATTTCTAGTTTTAGAATTCTTTTTACGACCCAAGACCAATAACTATAATTTTATACGTTCGCGTTTAACATAAAATAACGTTTATAAAAGAATATTTCTTGCCTTTATCACATCTGTATAAGAACTAAATTGATATCTCGTATGCAAAAAATCTTCTCTTACTTAATTTCATGGGTTGAACTTCGTTGAATTGACCATCGACGATGATCGATTCGACACCTTTTTTATACGTATGTATAATCTATAAATTGCTGAAAGTGAGCCACACGGCAACTTTTCTTAGAGTTATTATAAATCTCGCGTAATTCAAACAGTATTGATATAAACCACGAGAGTGGCTGTCAATAAGCCTAACGATATGTTATCTATATATGTAAAAAACGAATCTTTTATGCAAGTATTTACAAACGACCAGCTTTATGGCTTTCTTTCCGAACTCGATACGCGCCTTGCTATTTGATGATGAATCGCTGATCCATTCTGATCTTTGGAAGGGACGTTCTTCACGTCTGACTCGATTTGCGAAGATGCCGAAACCCCGTGTCCCGGAGAGGCGTCCAGTACCAGACCGCGCAAAAACATCGCGGCACAAGACCACGGGAACATCCTGAAATAATTAATTGAGCAATTAATGATCAGCTCGTTGTCAATTTCGGAGTAAAGTTGAATTTCTATTCAATTTTCGAGGGCTCACCACTTCATGGCCAGCATGGCTTGGAGGTAGCCAGGAACGATGGCGAATTTTTCGTTACACCTCATCGCGGTGATGATTCTGTCTGCAACCTCGTTCGGGTTCAACGTTGGGACGAACCTTAAAGATCGGTGATTGAGTATTTGATATAATTGTGTCGAAGGATTTAGGAAATCCACTGCACAGTGTATAAATTTAATAAATTATGTACAATATTGTTTCTTTGCATCGTCGTTATTTTACGATCAGGTCTATAACTGCGCAATGCTTGATTGGAAAGCAGCGGTTCGAGTGAGATTGAGCATAAAATTCTGGATTTTATTACTAGCGTAATTAAAATTGCAATTCTTACCTCGACTGAACGTCCTCGAACATACCAGTGCTGCGGATAAAGTAGGGACAGATGACCGTGGTCTGAATATTGTAGCCTTCGGCCTAAAAGGTGTGAAGAAAACTTGGTCAAAAGAATCAGAAGAAAAAAAAACCGAAGTAAGAGTCGATCACACAAATAATTATTCATCTGACAATATTGCGTCTGTTCAATGTGTGAATATCGAATTCCCTGACATTTCCCCGGTTTTCCAGTTGAAAATTTAAATTCTTACAGGAATTTTTAAAACTAATTCACCGGAGCAACACAATTTCAGAATTCCAATTCTTCATAACTTATCGTTAGACAGCAAAAGTTTTCGTTTCAAAATGAAATTGTTAATTTTTCTTTCTGATTTTAGATATTTCAGAAAATCGTACAAGCTGTGGGTGGATAATTGAAAAATTCCACGATATGAGCCCGAATTTCCTACCGATTCCCGGTTTTCCAGATTTCCCTGACAGCTAGACACCCTGAATTACATCCATGTAACCATGCATCACATTCACAGGCTACAAGAGTTTCGGCTAATTATTTTCGTGCTAGTTCATCCGGTGCAGGTGAGTGGGATTTCCGGTAGTTACACAAACTCGCGGTTCAATTCGTTACATAATCAAATGTAGAATGTATTTTTCCTTTGTGTATGCTCCAGTTGAATGTAAATTATTGATTAAAACGATAAAATTATGTATGAATATAAGGGATCCGTTCTTACCTCCAACTCCATCCTGAGAGCCTCGTCAAACCCAACCGCTGCAAATTTTGAAGCACAGTAGTCTACCAGTTTTGGTATTCCGACGTAACCAGCGAGACTCGCGATGCTGACGATATGACCTTTGTCGTCTTCCATCATTGCGGGAAGGAATGCTTTGACGGTCTGAAAACATCATAGCGTTTTTACTCCCGGTACTATGATAATTATTCAGCGATAATTATTTCTTTAGGGTAGGTCAAATCCTGACGGTATAAGGTGAACATTAAAACTATATTTCTGATGCTCATGAAAACCGGTTGTCTCATGTTAGATCCTGATGACCCTATAAGTGTCTGGCAATAAACTACTACGCAGAATCGACGATAAATTATAATAATTCTCGAAAAAACTCGAACTTCATTCAAGAAATTCTCGCGGCAAGTGACCAATTGAATCGATTCTCAGAAATTTCAAGTCATTCACGTCAGAATTACGATCCAACCTGCAAGTTAATTTGATAGAACTTGGTTTTCGCGTCGACCATAAAAATTCAACGAGTGATTATGCTAAACCACGAAGTGATGAGTCGGTGATTGATTCGCGGATCTGGTAGCTTCTGGAATCAATTCTATTCCGATATCGATTAACCTTTTAACCGGCGCTCTAGGACGATGGACGCGGCAACGTGTACAGGCAATGGATGGGTGATCCCAGATTACCTGGAGCGCGTACGGTGCAAGAAATACGAGGACGACATGTTTTTATATATTAAAATCACAGAGATGAGTATTATCGTGAGTCAGATGCGACGAGACGAGACAAATTCTCCTCTGAGACGTAGCCTTTTCGCGTACGTGGCCCCTTACGTAAAGTTTCGTACGTTTGATGCAAAAACACAAAGTGAAATGCCCAAAAACGTGACTAAACGCTTGAAATTCATGATGGAACACAAAAGTTGCCATATTGTACGGAAGACGTTGATTCGATCGGGGTGCTCACTGACGGACAAGTTTTCCGAATGCTTCGGAACCTGGGGGAAACGTATTCACTCGGTCAGCGAACTGGACAATTTGAAGGGTTTCGTAAAGATGAACACTATCCCCGGCACGCTGCAGCTCTCACGCAAAGATATTCTCTGGCACCATCTAAGCACCATGATCGCTAAGTTTGGAAGAGGAGCCTTCGGGTTTACTCCTAAGACCTACGTTCTGCCACGAGAAAGTTCAAGACTACGCAAGGTATGGGAAGAAAGTAGAGGTAAAAAATGGATCATAAAACCGCCGGAAGCTGACCGCGGAGATGGCATACGTGTGATAAACAAATGGTGGGAAATACCGACGTACCGTTCTATGATCGTGCAGCGTTATTTGTCAAAGCCAAAACTGATTCGCGGTGAAAAATTCGACCTGAGATTGTACGTTCTCATCACCAGCGTCGATCCACTGAGGATTTACCTCTACACCGACGGTCTTGTGCGTTTCGCGACCATGGGATACGTCAACGACGTCAACCGTCGATCCGAAAGATGCATGCACCTCACGAACACCAACATAAACAAGAGAAACGACGCCTACAGAGTGTCGTCGTCGGTAAACTCCCAAACAGGCCACTTGTGGTCCTTGAAGACACTCTGGAGGTACTTGCGAACCGATGGTGTGGACGTGGAATCGCTGTGGAACAGGATGAAGGACATAGTCGTCAAGACTGTGATATCCGGAGAGTACGCGGTGGACAGAATAATGAAGAACTGCTCGTCCTCGAGGTACAGTTGCTTCGAGATACTCGGGTTCGACATCATCCTCGACGAAAATTACAAGCCTTGGCTTCTGGAGGTGAACTGCGGACCTTCGATGAGCAACAATACGCCCGTTGAGTCAACGGTCAAGGGCTCGTTGCTGAAGGACACTTTCAACATGGCGGGTTATCAGCTGCCGAACAATTTTCCAGTCGGTGAAATACGCGAAGTGGCACGAAAGTATCGTCTCAGCAAAGTCTGTCACGACTGGCGAATGCAGAGCGAGATTATGAGCGAAAGAGAAAAGGGAAAGCAGATATTCTACCTCGGCCACTGCGAGGACCGAAGGGACTATCTTGAGTCGATCCTTGACGATCTGACCCCCGACGATGTCAGACATCTCGTACCGTACGAGGACGAACTGACGCAGATCGGAGGCTTCGAAAAGTTGTTTCCCACTTTGACGAGCCACGACTACTTCCGGTTTTTCAGGGAACGAAAGTACTACAACATGCTATTCGACGCCTGGGAATCTAGACACGGCAGCAATCGACACGAAGGGATCGTCAGACTCCAGAATTTGTGCAGAGAAAGGTACCACTTGGTGCTTGCGAGGTGATCAAGAGCCGTTAGACGTTCAACGAAGAGTATGAGACATTGACGTTTGTGTGTAATCTTGAAACCTTTCAATCGTAAAGCATTTTTTTATCGAATGGAATTATGTATAAATGTACCGTACGACTGTGACGCGATGTGATTATACTTCATAGCTGTGAATTACGGTACGCAATGTGACCACTGATTTCCCACCATCCCACATGGGAGCTTCCTCATCGATGGTGAAATCCACGAACGGTTGCAGTATCGTTGATTTTTTACTTACCCAAAAATGGCTCATGGTGTTGACCTCCATTGTGCGAATTATCATTTGGTCAGGAGTGTCGAGGAACTTCTTTCCGGTTACTATGCCGGCATTGTTGATGAGAATCGTAACCTGCCAAGAAGAAAAGTTCTCATAATCCAATTAACCGTGCGAGTAAAAGTTACTCGCGGACCAATCATGTGATAGTTCGTATATATAGGCAGATAGGTACTGAATAGTCACGGATCATCTAACATCGAGCTCTAAAGGTCAACCTTCAAGTTATGTTCTAACGACTGGCCAAGCAGGTTTAGGACATTTGCGGAAGTTTCACTCGAATAATTATGACTTGCTAGCTGATATCGAAAGAAGCTATAATTCTCAGAATTTAATTAAGTGTCTGGGCCATATTGACAAGGTGTCGACAATGCCCTGGCATTTTCCGGTTTTCCAGTTGAAAATTTCAATTTTTCCATGAATTTTTTAAACCAATTTACGTAAGCAACACAATTTTTGAATGCCAATTCTTTATAACTCGAGCAACCAAAGTTTCCGTTATGAAATAAAATTGTTCGTTTTTCATGTAATTTTCTTTTACATAAAGTCAACTACCAATTGTTCATTGATTATCGCGATTGCGACTAACGATGTTTTAAGGATCGTTAAATGTTGAAAATTCGTCATTTTTAATTCAAAGTAGGCTATTTTTGGCTTAAATTTTCCGATAATGACATTTTCATATTATGACACTCCAAGAATCAAACTGAAAAGTAATTTTTGAATCGAAAAATTTATCAAAATTTTCAAATTTCATCGATTCATTTTCAAAGAAACTAAGGTAACTCTAAGATTAGCGCGTGATTTTAGATATTTTCGAAAATTGCACAAGCTGTAGGTGAGAAATTGAAAAATTCCAGGATATGAGCTCGAATTCGCTGACATTTTCCGGTTGTCCAATTTTGCTGACAGCTAGACATCATGATTGAGGAGTGAATAAGGTATCAGTTGGAACAGATTCTACATCCACTTGCAGAACTGATGATTCGCAATCTTATCATGGAAACGTATAATCAAACATTTTCCTTTGCCCTCGGCATTGAATTCTGCGTGTCAATATAAATATACAGTTTCGTAATGTATTCAGGTTCTATGACGCAACGCGATTTTTCTATAACAGGTACTTCATCATCAGTTTTAACAACGCAGCTGCAATAACGAATCCTTGTTCTTTCAATTGTCAACAATGGAGTTTCTCTTCCTCGACAATGAATAAAGTTCCGGTATGATAATCAACCCCTGAGAAATCACCTTTCCAACTTCTTTCCGAAGAATGGCAGCCTTCTGATAGACATCTTCACGATCGCAAAGATCGCAGACGTATCCGAAACAAACACCACCAGCCGATTGGACGAGTTTCACGGTCTCGTCGATGCCTGTAACAAACAATTAATTATGACGGTCAGGTTCAGAGTAACATTGCTCATTACCACAATGGATTCAGTATTTGTATCGAAAATTAGAGTAATAAATGAATGATAACCATCTACGTTTCTTGATTGACGGAATAATGTACGTGAGTCGTAATAATTTGTGTAACAAACTTTCCAAGCACTGCACTTTCCCTTTACCAGCTCAACGAATTCTGGTTCTAGTATAGTAGAGTAACGTGTCTTGATGCACATTGTTTGTGCAGTTTTGTTCAAATCATTTATCATCGCTCATTATCTTTTCGTGTCACATGTCGTACTGTATGAAAAACCTCACGTGTGCCAATTACTTATTTCGAAACAAAGATTACTTTATAATCATTGAACAGGCACTCTTGCAATACTGTAATTAGTTCTTATTCAACCTGCAACGCATTCTCCAGGATTCTGCAACCATCTAGTATTCAAATGGGTTTCCATAATTAATTCGCGTATAAAGCAAGTTCGTCTGGTTACAGTTGGTGTAATAATTCACCAGTGACCAGTCTACCTATTACTGTAATCGTGCACGTGAAGTTTGAGCGAAATTATCGCAGCAGAGGTTGACGAGGTTTGTGCACCTTCTCAAACTGGTTGAGTCTGCTTGGTAACGTCTAAGAGCAAACAAGCCATTTACAGATTTATAAAAAAGCTGAATAGTTTTCTTGCAACTAGTTGCAAAATCCCCGAGTAGCAGTCGACTCCTGGCTCTCATTCTGCATGTTCTCAATTCCATCTTTGAGACAACAACCTCATGGGTACACAATTATCGGACGCATTAGGATCGGCTTCGACGATGCTTGCAGACGTGAATGAAAGAAACATCAAATGCAAAATGTGAAGGTCGCCGCGCTGCTACAGTCTATCTATATATATCGCGTGTCTAATGGCATAAGGACGTAAGGATAAAAACCCGAAGATTCGTTCATAAACGTTGAAATTTAATATTGGGTCAATTAAAAGCAGAAGGTCGTAACCACCACTTTTTTCTTAATTGGCGCTTACGTCCTTCTGCTTTTACCTTGGTATTTTTTTCTATGAATTTTTGAAACGTTGTCGATTTCAATTTTTTTTTTTTGCGTTTCACGAGTTTTTATAACTATTTGGAAAAATTGTGAAAAAAAATGGCGCTTACGACCTTCTGCTTTTAACTACGAATATTTTTTATCGAATTTTTTGAAACGGTCGTTTTTTCAATGTATCTTTGCGTTTCACGAGTTTTTAAAACTATTTGACAAAATTATGAAAAATTATGAAAATAGTGGCGGCTTACGACGTTTTGCATTTACGTTGTTGTTTAATTTTCCTTAAATATTGTAATGAAAGAACGACGTATCCGCCGACCTTACGACCTTTTGCACTTATATTTTTTGATCTCGTAATTTCAATTGATCTGTACGTTTTGACCGTTTTCAGAGCGAATGGCGTGAAAAAAAAAAAATTATACGGCCTTTTGCCACCAAAATCGCGTTTTCGGCGCTTACAACCTTATGCCATTAGACACGCGATATACAAACTTGGAAGGGAAAAATTTTCTCGCTGATCAAGACTACGACTCCGTGACAGAGGTGTACCTGGATGCGGGTGAAATAGACCGGTCTAAAATCTCTTGTTTGATCCGCTGTTTAAACAAGTAGTCTCGCAGGAAAAAAATGATTATAGCATCCGGTTTTCACTCCGTCTGTCAGTCCGTTTCGCAGAAATAATTCTTTTTTCACCTACATTGAATGTATTGTCAATCTGATAAGGTGACTTGATTGATGAATCAATAGATTTTTGTTCAAATATTGCGATTATCATCAGAAGTCAAAGTGGATATCGCCATTACAGATTATATATCAGCACATGAAATAAATGAATCACTTCAAAGATTATACGATTATTAGTGTACAAAGTCATCTTTATATGAGTGTGATGATAGAGTGTGATAAATTTGTTTGTGTTTTTGATCCAACTGCATCGGAGCATCACGTATCCGGAATAAAGAAACGCAATTACAGAGTAAAAAAACAACAAGGTGCAAATTCCAGTGAGATTGAAGGTCGTATATAGTTGTCGTGAGGAAACATGGCTTCAAAATTTGATGTTGACTTCTTTCGGCGTTGAAAATTTGATTACACAAAGGAGCTACAGATTTGCGGTCTTTAATTTGTCGTGATGTTTGGTCACTTTTCTTTGTAAAACATTTCGATATATGTCAGCATAAATGTTTACCTTCGAATAACATTTGCGTAGGTAACACGTCAAGTACTCAGTCAGTTAAATGTACGCTAATTCAATATTTAGCAATTATCTTCTGCCGAATCCGAAAATACCCAGGTGAAAAAATATTTCTGACGTGTAGAATGTTCCAAATACGTAAAAAAAAATTAGTTTTTCTTCAGATTCAGTCGGAATTATTGAGTCTAACTATAGAATAATAATGTCGTAAGTAGTTAGAACACACTGAGTGAGTCAGAAACATTGTTTTTACCGTAGGTATGGAGCAGAAAAAAGCGCAGCAACGAATAGCGAACAGACTGAAAATCATTGGGACAAAATTTATCAACGCAAATGAATTTTCGATAATTTTTCCCAAGCTTTTACATATGAAAAAAAAATGACACGTATAATAAATCACTACTCTTTAGACTTCGTTCAATCCCGTTTCATGCAGTCTACCACCGATTAGATTGTTTATCGTAATGTGTAATAACTACGTATTCAGACGGAAAACAAGTGATATATTAATTTTTATATAGCTCTTAAACAAAGTTGTTGTTGTTTTTTTCTTTACTTAGAATTTATAGGAACGTATTTGCAGATCAACGAACAGACGTCCTACAAATTCGAATATCGAACTTCTCAGATAGTGACGATTGATGCAGAAGAAAGATACAGTGACCAAGTCACAAGTCACGTTCACATCTGTATGCAGTAATCGAGTCGAATAATTAAAAAGTCATATTGAGTTTCAAATGAATGCCTCGCAGAGTGCCTCTTCCACGATTGGTTATAAAATCTAATATATTCATCATTGAAGATGTAAAATACAGCCCATTTTATCTCATTTGCGCAATTTGTTGTACAGTATAAAAGTTTGCTATCTGAGATCATTTTTTCCCCTAATGTAAGAAAAAGATAAGTACAGCAATTAATTAGATTCTTATTGCGTCACGGCCTCGTTGCTTATCGCGTGCAGATATGGAAGATGAATCGTAGCAGATTCGAAAAGACTTTGATTCCAACTTCAAAAAAGAAAAACGTATGTCTGCAGTGAAATTTCGTTTCCGATGATTTTTCCTCCTAATCATCATAATCATAATTATGATAGTTATCATATTCAATCAAACGTTGAAAATATTTGACTCGTTTCATGTTTCTTCGGCAGGAATTTATTGACGATCGCAACACGTCTTCAAGGCCTTGAGAAACTTTAAACAACACGCCCGAGTTCATTAAACGAAATTCCAACAAGATTTTCGTTTAAATAATGAAAACGCAGGTTCACTCACACTTCAAAAGCATCGACAAAGGAAAAAAATAATAATTAAAAATATGCGCGTTGGCAAACAGGAGATATTTTTTTTTTTTTTTTTTCATATTAATTCCAAAAGTCATTGTCAGCAGGTTTAAAATGAAATGGAAAAATAATTCATTGGTGAGTTGGATGCAATAAATTATCTCCCTGAAAGAATTTTCAAGCATTAAAGTCTCTCTTTAAGTCACCTCGCATGCTTTTGAATAAATTTATTTCATGACTTGACGCACATAACATCCAAGTGTTTTATATTATAACGCAAAATGACGGCGATATGAAGAAAAACCAGTTTAATGATCACGTACAGAAACAGTACGTACACCTGTCATATCCTGTATACAAAAAAAATTCATACCAAACGATCATCCAAGATCAAATCACAATGCATCAATTTTGCGATCAATTATGTTACCTCCGTATAAGGACTAATTGGAACATAACAATTTTTTTCTCCCTGTCATAAAATGGACTACACACTGTTAGAAAACCGATGTCAGTACTGACACCGAAAATGGCCCATTGAATTCCACATCATTGAACTTCGATTCTACTCAAATTGGTATCAAGTCAATCTGTTTACTTTCAAGAACGTACACCAAGTCAACATCTTTCAGAAAGTCCTTTTTGATTCGGTAGTTCATTTTTCCCGAACTGGAACTTATTTGCAGTAGTTTCTCCAAGATAATTGGATTATTGTTATCCTCGTCGCAAAGTTGTATAATGAAAACCAAGTTTGGTACCAAATAGTCTGTAGGTCAAAACAACTCTATCGATAAGACGAAGATATGGTACGAACTTCTCTGGGCTATTTTCGGTGTTAATATTGACACCGGTTTCCTAACGCAAGTGAACATCGCAGCGGCCCATGGAGCCAAGGTGACACGGAAGTCTGTGACCATATGCATTCTGAATCTCAGCACAGATATTGGAAAAAAATTGTTTTCCATTGTAACCTAAACTCCAAAAGGCGTTGATTTCGGTAAATCGCGTCATAAGGGCCAAAGTCACACCAGTTTTCCAAACTAAATGGCTCAGGGTTCTTTTTACCCCCTGAAACAGTGTTATAATCAATACCACATATTCTGACATCGTACACCGGGATGTCCAACACCACAACTTTTCTGACAATGCAACCAATGATGTTACTGTAAGGAGTGTAAGGATTTTCTGACAACACTCTATTGCGAGAATAGACGGCTTGTTAGTCTAGTCACAAGGCGTGTGATTGCAGGCCTTGAATTTAGCCATTCGGAAAGAAATAATAATGATGTGCGGTATGTACCTACAGGCCTTCATCCTATTTTCAAAATTCGTGCCAAAGTCCGGTGATACACGAGGATCAGAGTATTCTTTCATCTATCCTCGCCATTCGATGCGACCGAGACAGTAATAGCGTTGACCTACTGACTTATGTAATTTATTTACAAAACCGTGTTATGTCTCGTTAGAGATATGATAAATATTGGAGATTAATACAATCATAATTACTGACGCAACTGTTCCAGTTGGGACAGGAGCAAAAAAATGTGTTGATTGCCATTGAAAACGATAATAATTAATGATTTGTTTGATTTCCATATTCCTTCTAATCAGCGGGTCTGATCCAGCAATGATTCAGCATATGTATCATCAAATGATTAATTAGTCTAAATAGTTTTTTCCTTCAGCGCTTCTAGACTTTACAAAAATACACGATCGCATGTATCGGCCTGCTCCGACTCCACAATATCAACAAAAAAAAAATGTGATCGATCATCACTTGTGAAATATTGATTAATACTTTTCTCACATTTTCCTGAGGTCAGATAATCGTGTACAAACATACATGTATCTTTGATATTGCCTCGGCAACTTACTATGAGAGAATAATTGATGAGACTTATGTCGTTAGTGTGTCAATTGCTCAACTTGTACCGTTCAGTGACTCTTCGTAACCGAACAAAATTATGCAATGACACATGGTAGTGAACAAAAAATCACAACAGGTGTGAGCAGGATCCATCAATACCACCTTCAGAGCTGGACCTCCTACGGCTCGTTTGCGAAGGACAAATTATACATATCAGACACACAGACATCGTATGTTTAGCATACAACAGATTATACAGCTTCAAAATTCCTTAGAAACTCCTCGGAACTTGGTTTCCAAAAGCTCGTTAATTCCTTGACCGCGAAGGTTGTTTTGCTTAGATAAACACGCGATGATCAGCTAATCAGTTAGTTTTATCAACGTTTTATCAAAATGAGAAGAACCACGTAGACTTTTTACACTAAACTAGAAACTAATTAATGGATAGCTAGCGTAATTATCCGTTATGTAAAGTGTCCGCTCCGGTGGTTGAATGATCATTAAACCAGTTATCAGTAATCGAACATTTCTAATACCGCGTCGACCACACCGATCGCTGATCGAATCGGGGTAAATAAAGTAACTTTTCATTCCATTGCGGATTGCCCAAGAACGTGTCCATGACCCGGACAATACGCGCCAGCTCGAGCATTCAGCATTGCTCTAACAGAGTGCGTGAAAGTAATACACCGATGCACACGACTCTTGTGTATTTTTTTTCTTCTTTTTCTTCTTTGATCTTATCATGAATGACCACCACATGTGCGAATCTGTGCATATAAATACTGCGGTGTTGAGAAAGTGAAATCAGACCTATCAAAGATCGGTGCAGCATAACGATTTGTAACGTCGTTCGGTGCCGATGTTGTGGACCTTGCGATATTTTGAGGGCCTTGTTTTGCGTGAGCATTTCTGTGCCCATTATATTTCTCACATTAGGCGAATTTGACGTAATATTTACGAAACCGGTACCGAAGACTCGCCCGTATACACATGAGAAGAATTGGAAGGTTGATCGTTCGTTGTATCGCATCGGCGAGGCATACGAATTGCAGTTTCAACACATCACGACGAACATAATATTCGAAACACGAATTAATCCTTGTTGCTTCTTTTCTACTTCGAAACATAAACTCACTAAAACTTTCAGTGATAATCAAGTAAGATTCCCATGATAAATTTCGCACACACACGATGTTGGAACCTCGCAACATAGTCGTAACGTGTGATATCGAAATTCTCACGTGTCGTAGAAACCGTTCTGAACGTTCTAGCAGAGAAAGTTTAGCTCTCTTGCAGATCAGGAGACGGGGTTACATCGCCGCGGAGAAACTTATGTAAAATTTAGATCACGATCGTTTGATACCAGAAAAGTACACAAGAAAAATCTATTCATTTCGGACACACATAATAACGCAACATGTAAACAAATTAATGTTTGTCAGACGTACCGGTTTTGTTGATGTCCCAGACCACGACGACTGCGCCAAGTTTGGCTAGCCTGAGGGAAAGAAGTCTTCCCAGTCCGCTTCCGCCCCCGGTAACGAGTGCTATCTCCCCAGAAACACTTTTCATCCTATATTTAACCGGTGTGAACGTCTTTATGATCCCTTCGATGATCGCCATCAGTGACAGCAGTAGGAATCCGATGATATCACCGATCGACCGTAGAAACGACATTTTCTGTATCGTTTGATCGTCTTTCTCTCGTCACAAAGTAGCCTGACCGTTACTCAAACTTTTTTCTAAGCTGGTTTGATTGGAGGGTTGAGTTAGGTGGGTTTATGTCGGGTTCAAGGATCTATAAGCATCCCCGTAGATAACCGCGGAGTGTGGTGCGAAGAACAGGGGAAAGTTCAACGTTCATCTGCAACGGATAAGTGAAAAATATTGTTTGTCGTTTCACAAATGAGAACCTCATCAATATTGTGGATATAATCTAATCGCCGCGCTTATCGTCGAGGAAGATAAGAGTCGGAAAAGAAATGAGTCCCGAAACTTTCAGCGAGATATTTTCATTTTTTCACCTTCCCGTTTCTCTGTTTTCAGAGAAAAAGGGAAGTTATTGTAATCACCCCGAAAATGAAAAGTTGAGTTTTCACTGAATCTCCACGTTTTCAGATCCGCAGAATCACCTTCGACTATTTTGAGTTTGACGTCTGGTTTTGTGTATGTATGTATGTGACCAGATTATTGTCCCCACGATATCTCGAAAACGAGTGCACGGATTTCGATCAAATTGGGCTCAATCGACGCGGCTTTTCTCAACTGAGAACTGATTAGATTTTGGCTTTGATCGGTTCAATGCTTTTCGGATTGTTTAATAACGTTAAATTTAAAAAAATACAATAAAAATGACGATATCTTGAGAACGGATCAACGGATTTGAATGAAATTCGGTACCACATGGTCTTTTGTATCGCTGATTACGAATCTAAAGTCAGTTTCACAAAATTTTAATTTGGCGCATTCGATATGCTGCAAAAAAAAAAAACTAAAAACATTTAAATTTTGATGAAAATTGCTACTCGAACGTATTTTGGATCACTCATCACGAATCTGGAGTCAGATTTGCGAAATTCAAAATACTTTTGGAATCGAAATAAATAACTGAAAGTTCAAAGTCTGGCTCATAGTCAGCCGAAACCAGCTTGTTTTTTTCCTCATAGAAAAGACGTTATGTCGAGAAATGGGCAGTGCTACTTTCTAATGTAATACCCGAATCTCGATGCGAACACTTTCATTCTGCTTTCGGAAGTCTACTGGTCTGTCACACTGCTGTATCCCCGTTGGAGTTGTTAAATTCCGAGCTACTATACCTGCAGTAGGCCAAAGCAATGAAGCCAATTAAAAATGACTCCGTTAAGTTACAGCACGCAGGCTTAGTTATAGACGTTGTGTTTCGTTTGGCACGTGTCTGTGTTACTAATACGGATCGCACATGACGTAGAGATCAGGTGTATCAACGCTGTAAAATAAAAAACCGGAGTCTGGATCACACGGAGAATTTTATCTCGAGAAATTGATCTCGGTCGTTACGCAATTCGAGATGTAGCATAACAAATATTTCTACATCGACGGAGGCTGAGCATTTTGTGGATACCGGTGTACCAGCCTTCGCCGGTCTCCAAAGTCAATAATTTTTGCGTTAGTCAATAACCTCAAGTTTCGGGATAGACATTTATGAAAACACCATCGAAAGAAGACTGGGAGTACAAAATGAAGATAATATACCCATCTGCATACGCGACTAACAGTAAACTAAGAAGGTCTTCGAACCAGATCAGTGGTCAACATTCTCCGGAATCAAATAAGGTAGAAGTTATTATTGAACTAGAAAATTGTTCACGCTGCTCATACCGTTTCGGAATCAAAATGTACAAAAATGAATCATTCTCAAATGTCTGGAGGCAGACTGTAGCCTGGATAGCCAGGCAGGATAATAATTGTCGTACGTAACGGTACGTCGGGGTTCACTTTTACCTGACGATACAAATCGAGGTAAAACGGAAGAAAAATGGCTTGAAATGGTGCGAAGTATGAGCATTGCCAGTGACCCTACCAGGTAAACGAGAGTTATTCGAGACTAGAATAAAAACAGATTCGTACCCGTGGTTTTGAGGTCAAGATTCCGACACGGTGGTATCCTATCGCCACTCCGGTTGCGGCCACACTGACCGTCACTGAGGATTCTGAAGAACCACACTACTAGTTCCCCTCCCGTCGAAGGTAGTCTGGCGGTAGTAAGACTAGTGAGAGACTCGGAAAGGTCTTTTAAAGAGTTTTATTTGCAGATGTTAGTGATCTCGGGGTACCCGAGCCACGGTCTGCGACTGACTTCGCCGATTCACGAATCCAGTCGGATAACTGATCAATCGCTTAACTTTCCCAGAGTATTTAAGGCTCGGACTTGGTCTCGAGTCCTCAACCAGTCAAACGAGAGAAGTGTTTGGCGGAATACATCGCACGCTTGTTTCTGTCCAATCATACCCTGCGGATGTGTCTTTCGGCTGGACGATATAACCGTAACGCGATTTGTTTGATGCTTTTTTTCACAGAGGTAAAGCCGCTGCATGACAGTGGATAGAGATGATAAAGTCGATCAGGAGGGGGGCTAGAGGGGTCTAAAATGTAGAATGCGACGTGCGAAGGATAATCGCTGCGGGTGTGTAGGATTTATGAATGAGACTCGTGCCGAATAGTTGATTTCTCTAAAATTGTGTGGTAATCGTTGAAACCCTGAAAAAAGTATCCTTCCCTCTTCGCTGCTCCTTCCTTCTTCCTCTTCGTGAATCTACAATCTTATTTAGATTTCACGAAATTGTATCGTAATATGAAATTTCGTTTGCTGTTGACTGATTAAAGATTGTTTTCTCTGAGGAGAGCTCACATCGGAGCTGAAAGAATAGAACTATAAATGTGATTACACATTTTTTTTCCTCACACCACACGACCTCTATATCGAAGAACTCATTAAAAAAAATCGACGGAGGTCGAGATCATTCAATGATAAATGAAGAGAGGCGTGTAAGTGCACTTGGTAAACAGGCTAAATTATCTAGAACACGAACAATACTGAACGCAAGAGACGTTAAGACACGTCTGCAATAATATCTTATCTGAAGTAAACGAGCATCCGTAAGTAAACGTGAATTGTCAACAATTTATTGAGAGTTCATGGAAGATCGGCGTTAATTTTTATCACGACAGAGCAGTTTATTTATTTCTCTTCGTTATTATTATCATACGTGAGTGAGTAAGGAAACAAATTGGTAGATGTGTCAAGGCGGCGGTAAAAAATTTGTCACAATGACACGGAACATGAGTCGAGTATGTGCTTCGAATACACAATTAATCGAAGGTATGATGACCTCGACACGCTCAGATCAGGGATTGTCATTACATTTGGGGTTCAAAGGACAGTGGAATATCACGGACGGAATGAATTCCCGCCACGATTACTCGTAACTACTTTTAAAGCAATATTCCATCACTGAGGTGTTGCCATGCTTTTCATAAGCATAGTCGCAATGCTTCAGGTACAGCATGTAGAGAATGACCAAAAACCAAGCGGGAAAGTATGAAAGCGTGCGGAAATGCTCCAGCCGTTCGGATATCATCGGTGCGTGCACCTCTGGACAGGCATAAACACTCACGTCACATCACAGGTTCTGAAGAAAGTGAATGTGAACGCAGGAATAATTAGTATATTTCGATACAAGTGCGAAAGTTGTTTTTCGACTCGTGAGATTGTCACCCTCGTTTTGCTCGGGCGACAAACGTCCCACTCGTCTCAAAACAACTTTCGCACATGTATCGAACAAAATTTTTCATCACAAACGCACGTGAAGTCCGATTACACGCACGCTTGCGTGCGTAAAATCGAACTTTACGAACGGCGTGCGGAAATAGTATATTTCTACCACACATGCATTAAAAACTCGTGTTTTCTTGCCCTCCTTAACGGAATGGAAGTCACAGTTTTTTGACCGAGGAAATGAACCGGGAAAAAACTCGCCGGCGGGAAAGAAAACTCTCGTAACCATAGTAACGATTAAATAAACCGAAAAAGTGCTGCCGCTAGTGGAGAACACTGTTCTCGTGGTTCTAATCTCACTTTAAGGATGTATTGGCCGTACAATCTCGACCAAAAATGATTCTCGTCGGCAAATTGAGTACTTTATGATAAGATAAAAATCGGAAAAAAATCAACCATGATAAAGATGATAAGAGTATTCATTTTGAATAATAATAATGCCCGAAAGTTATCAATAAATTGTTTAAACAAAACATTGTTTAACAAATTCTCTGGTAACGTTATTTTTTTCATCTCAAATAAATGCCCTAATTTTTCTGAACACACATGCATTTTTTAAGAATTTTGTCACTATATACCTTCTGGTTTGTTTTTTCATCCAATCAGAGCTGCAGTAGGAGAATTCTAAGTTAGGTAATTATCAAAAATCTGCTGGATGTTAACGAAGTATTTAATATCCTATTGGTTAGGATCGCTCGAATTCGGATGTTATTGTGAAAGCGTTTGTCTCTGTTATCGGTACCATTTGGTTTCCGCGATAGGCTAGACGAAAATCCTACAAGGGGGACGGTCTTTTTCAATTAGCCTTGCTGTCTCACAGAGATGACGGTGCGTTAATGGTATCTTGAAAAACAATTACGCGCAATATACTCAGCGTTTGCAACCTAAATGGGAAAATAAATGTCCGTATCACTACGATCAGACTGGTATGTAATCTTTAGACTGTAATTAACGTAGAACCGTAGTATCAATAATTCAGAAGGATTTGACATTTATGACCAAGATCTTCAACCTGATGGTGAACCACGAGTGTACTGCAAAAATACCTACGTCATAAGGAGCCCAGAATTGTATTCTGGATGATGCTCTGTTCCCAAGTCGTTAATCATTTTTTTTTAAATAATTTATTAAAATTCACCGGTTCAAGCAACAAGAATAAAAAAAGAAGATTTGTGAGAACGAGTTCAAAATGGATTGAATGAGAACTATTCGCAAGTACATTTTGAAAAAAAAATCGGAGATTGATAAATCAGAAGTATTCACGTTAGATAAGAGATTTGCCTTTTCTCAAAATAATCAAACAGGCATGGAGCATTCAACACTGTTCTTTTTTCCTGATATTCATCACGTACGGGATTCCTCTTCAAATACCGCCAGCACAGTCATTGGATTTTCTAATTTCACTGCGAGGTTTTGCTCGGGATCTTAGAAGATTCAGTTTCGGCCTGAACTCAGCCTTGCTCCGATACTTTTCCGGGCATTCTCCTTTCCTTCGTAGATTAGCGTTCACAACCTGAGATAATTTTCCATTTCCTCCGTACAACAAACGAGAAACAAGCTTTCGGACAGTCCGGAACCACAATCCAACTGTCTAAAAGCTTATTTCTCGATTCTAGCCAACTTCAGACTGTTTAGTCATTAGAAATTCACCCTGCAGCTGATATGCTTTGAATATTTCAACCTGTCTTAGGAGGATATTTTCTACCTTTCGCAAAAGAAGTACGTTGCTGCGTTTCGCGGCGGTTGTTACGAACATTTGTTCCCATTGCTTTCTGTCTTGCTGCCAAATCCGTGCGTAATCGTGCGAAATAATCTGAGCCATGTTTATATGAGATTCACTGAACAAAAAATTACAAATTTTCATTCTCAGCAATGTGAGGGACGTTTCGATATTGAATATTGCAGGTGACGTAATCGCAAACCTCTCATAAGACGGCACGAAGCGTTTGATCCGGATCATGTCAGACGATATGAGGTTATCGACGGGTCGTACTGGGACTGAAGGATGCCACGTGCTCTTCGAAGTCATGTTTGAGCTTACGATAATCGTTTGAAAAATTAATATCGGAATTTTAATGATTATTAAATGTATGGAAATTGTCGCGAATTATAGAAACATGAAACAAAAAAGACTAGAACGGATCGTCGTGGCGACAACTTCATGATTATGACACGTTCCGCTTTTCGCTAGCAATAGCATGCTAGTCGGAGACGTGTAGACGTCAACAACTAATTGTGAGAGATAAGGAAGTGGTTTGTTCTTTTTTGTGTAGACTCTTTCGGATCAAGTTTATAATTAAACTGCTATCAGAACAACAACTGCTTAAAATAGTATATTACGATACTAGTGCAAAAGGTTTGTTTTCGCACGAGTGGGAGGTTTGTCGCCCGAGCAAAGCGAGGGTGACAATCTCACGTGTGGAAAAACGACTTTTGCACATGTATCGAACCAAATTTTATATCACAAACGTGGGTAAAGTCCGATTATACGCACGCTCGCGTGCGTAAAGTCGCACTTTACGCACGGAGTGATATAAATTAATATACGACATCCAAGGTGATTCATTGATCCAATACTATATAATTTTCGTAAGTTTCTAATCCTACACAGAGCGCGTTCACCTCTAGAAATTTTTGTGTGCAAACACCGCCTGCACGGTAAAAAGTGATTGTGACTTTATTGCACGAAAGTCTTATAAAATTACAAATTTAATGTAGCAAAGTGAATCACTATATGCATGTTCTTCGAATTTATGAACAAATTTTTAATATCACTATGCAAAAAAATACGAAATTGTGTACAAATATTACAAAATCGTGTATAGTGAATTCATCGTATTCGTAAATTTATTTACCAAAATTTCAAATGACTTCATGACTCCTGTAAGTATTTCAATAACAATTCCCACACATTGTTGAAAGTTCATAACAAACATTGTTTTACAGTGCGCGTATGACATCCAAGGTTGTTCGAAACAGCGTCACAGTACAAAAACCAGCTTATTCGATCCGACTATTTCAAAAGTCCGGTGAACGTGTTAATTTATGATCGCTATAATTAATTCGTTATCGAAACGTACCCAATATTTTGTATGTAGCTAATAATTTTATGTTTTTTAATGTTCAACTCCAAGCCTTCGCACATTTTTTTTTAATACTTTCATATAATCGGGGAAATAAGCTTCACTCACTCAATACTTCTTCGTATGCATATAGTAAGGTCATCTGAAACGATGACAGCATGCAGGCAGTGGTAGACCAAAATTTAGGATGAATTTCCGTGATGAAGGAGTATTTCATCACAATATCATTCGCATAACGAGCAAGATCCGAGATTGTACCCGGTCGCGAAATAATATATGACCGAGCAAAAGTTCGAGGTATCATTGATTATTGTACTAATGTTTTGCAAGAAATATATTAAATGTCAACCACTGTTCGTCGCGTGAGCAATGGACATTATGCATGACGCCATTGGATACAAAGCTTAATTTATTTTTTCTTTTTCAGTGTTAGTAATGGCGCTATAAGTTCTCTGAATCAGAACTCGCTGTTCATTGGTCCAGGATCCAATTAATCGTTGCAATCGTTACTATTCGATAAATGAAACCAGTGTGGAGACGATAACAGATCAGCCTAACATGCAGTTTCGAAAGTTGCATCGGGGTACCGAGGCGAGGTTCGCGATATTGAAGACATCTCCCAGGCAGCACAAAACTGAAAATGACTAAATGTATGTCTCAAAGATGTCATTTGGACGTAGACAAAATTCAGACGTCAAAAAGTGTTGCGTACGCATATTCACGACTTTTTGAGATGGAGAATGTAACAAAAATCACAATTTATACTTTCCACATTATTTGAGTAGACTTTTACGGAATCTGCTATAAAAATTGGTTCAGTGCAATCATGGTCCAGGAGATACGAGGTGCCAGTGCTCAACAACAAATAAAAAAAAAACAAAAAAACGTAAGTATTTGTGGTCAGAGTGATGGGACAGTGTTCAATTATCCACAATGAGAGAAGCCGAAGCTGATTTCAACAGTACATTCAACAGAGGGTGACGGTGTATATAAGAATTAACAATGCAATATAGAAAATATGAATAATATATATAAGCCTGAAATTTGTTTCTATAAAGAACTGTTGGCCAGTGAGAAGTAACAGACAAACAAAAAACTACGAAAATGTTAATTACTGGATAACCAGATGGTCACAACATTGTGTGGCACAGCTAAATTTATCAAAAAGACTTGGTAGGCCCTACCTTCGAGTATGTTATTTATTACCCGGAATACGGAATGTGCCTTTTAATACGACGATTAATAACTCTATCTAGGTATTGATCGTTTCTCATTGACTACATTCGTTCCGTGAGTCGGTAATTTTTTTACAAACTCAAAGCGACTCATATGATATTGACATTTGGCGTTTTTGTGGGGATTGGAATAAAAAATTGTGCAATTTGTCCAATTGTCCAAATCGACATCGAATAATATTAAAAACACAGGTATCAAGGAATGATCAATTTTTTACGACAGTGTTTTGCATACGCGAATAAATATTCGTGTCATATTGTTTATATTTCACCAAGATACGATTATGGTTGATGATTGTAAAATGGAAAACTAAATTCTTGAAAAATAGACTTAAAATACCAGTATGAGATACTATAACATAAATATGAAATAAACATATATTGATCCTCTCCGACGAGTATTGATTCATTCTGTAACAAGGGTCACGAAAATCAAATATTTATCGGTGAGAATACCGTTATTATCTCATCTCTCGATAAATATTAAATTGAAGGTCATTGGTCACTGAATTGAATGTCAGGGTTTCAAGCGCTTCGTATTTACCGGTATAACATTCTCGTCTCGGCCTCCCATAATTCATTACAGATTCCTTCGATACCATTCAACATTCAGCAAGAGCTTCTTGTGGCGTGTAAAGATAGAGACACCAACCTTACATTCTAGAAACGTAAGAGTCTGAATACCTGCATTACCACCATAGACTTTAGACTCGTCGATGAGCTCGATTGCAAACTAATCGTTCTTTCATATACTTTAGCAAAAAGTCACTCGTTCAATGTAGGATGAACAACGACCAGATAATTTCAATTGTCTATGGTCACCTAGGCAGTTACATAAAACTCAAACTTTTCTTCATGAATAGTTTAAGAGCATGCTGCAGTCAGGCTTTACCCACCGTACCCGGTTTTCACTTGTTTTCACTGATGTCAAAGGCTACGCGTCACGAACGCCAAAAAGAATTAGTTAGCGGTATTCTATAATGAATTCCGAAGGTTTATATTGCAAAACTTGTTTATTTCATGCACTAATAGAGAAGTTCTATTGTATTCTGCATAAAATGATAATTGTCGATGTCAACTCGTGGTCGCGGCCATATTGGGCGTTTATCATTTTATGCAGAATGCAATAGAACTTCTCTATTAGTGCATGAAATAAAGCAGTTTTGCAATATAAATCTTCGGAATTCAATATAGAATACCGCTAACTAATTCTTTTTCGCGTTCGTGACGCGTAGGCTTTGATATCAGTGAAAACAAGTGAAAACCGGGTACGGTGGGTAAAGCCTGACTCCAGCATGCTCTTAATAGAGCCTACTTAGAGCCGTCAACTCTGTTAACTATTTTAATTTTAAAAAAACCATGTTTCATGACTGTTTTTTTTTTTAGCATAAATAGCAATTTTTTCTTTTTTTTCACAATAACGAGTCATTATGACGATCTACTGATGAAACTAACCCGTTTCTGGGAGTTTTAAAGTCCAAACTAGCCCACTTCGAGTGTTGTCAAATTTTAGCACCAGATCTCAGGGTGCCACATGTTCGTTTCGAATAGACATGTACACACTGTGTGATATAGGTACCATCAGACATGATGAATTAGTGGATCAATCATCATGTAGTCGAACTATACGATGCTGTTAATTTTTATTTCATTATACTTCATCGCTACCTGTGATCAGCTGAACAGTTCATAAGCTATCGTGAAGTTTCATCCGAGTGCAAGCTCTCGCGTCTACATATGTATTTTGCTTTTTAGACCATGACTGCATGAGCCAGTGACTCGTTACGGTCCTTCCTTCCTTCCTTCCCGCCTCTATACTTTGGCTACGAGCACTTCGTGTGTGAGATTGTAGAAAGTGCCCGACCGAACGAGTACCAGGATTGATCCCGAGAAGAGTTCATCTACGGGGTGTCCGATTCTCTATCGCATCTCTGAAGTTCTGAGAATAACTGTCATTTTGTCGACTCATCTTAGACAACACATGTATGAAAAAATTACAAAAGCTGAAGTGAACATTCCCGCAAGGTCTTTGAATGATTATCTTTACGAATAGTGGATGGGTGAAAATAGGATAAAAGTAAAACAGTACGATTCAATGTAGCCGCCTATACATCGACACCGGGTTGCCGAAGGCTTTCTCTCAAAGTGTGAAGAGAACAAAACATTAAAAAGAAACTGCTAGTGGTTGTCGCATTTCCGATGCTCCATGGCAGAGGAAATTCATTCACTGACTCACATTCGGAATACAAACGTTGTTATTATTCTGCTCGGTTTGTGTCGCCAAACGGTGATTAATTCTAATAATCGGTGCGATCGCATGTAAGGAAGTGAAGACAACTCTTGACTTTGACAAACTCCCAACACCGTTTCGTGAATACTCGACTTTCTTGTGACAAATGATACTGTTATCATGATCCAGGATGAATAACCCGAATTAATTCCTCCATAATTTCAGAGAAAGGAAGTATCGAGGTTTTGCAAAATGTGATAGAGCTCGACGTTCTACTACTATCCGCGGCACAGCGAACCCGGAGGATTGTATCTGAGTGACCCAGATCAACGCGGAAAAGAATTTTATCCCTAGTCCTTTCACCCAATGCCTCCGAGAAGAGTCTTCAAAACATGCATTCGTGGACATTACCGCTAAACCAAATGTCGGTCACAGTTTAGGCTTGAGGCTTTTGGTTCTAAGAAGGTAAAACGAGAAACGGATAATCAATTGCACACACCGACTCTGTACAAAAGAAAAATTCTTTCTTTGTACACTGAACGTACTCACCAAATTCCATTGGCAAACATAAAAAATTGTCGGAATGATTGATTTTCATATCTTCAGCTGTAAAGTGGAATACCTCTTACAATATTGAATATTATTTCATCAAAATTGGGGTTCACACTCACTTTACCATCCTGAAGAATCAATCGTGCCAGATTTTTGATATATCGTTTTGAGCTGCTCACGGAAATTCGTCGAGATTCGAGTCTAGTTTTCCCGCCTTGGACTGTACGACATATTTTTGGGCACACAGAACATTATTCAGAAATAAATAGCCAGCTCTCTGTGACTTATTTTAGTTACTTAGAGCGGTGGAGCCCCCCCTTAATAGTCCCGAGATACGGTACTAAGACGGAGTCCCCTGTTAAGGCTTACTTGCAGCGGGGGAACCCCAGTAGAATCGAAGTTTTACCAGTTAGTAGTTTCCGCGCAAAGTTATTCGATATAAGTGCGGTACCGAAGGAGGGGACACGAGTTTCACGAACAGGACACAATCAGGATCCCAACGTTCGCGAAAAGCTTCAGTCTCGTTTAACTCTACGATAGAGATTGTTTAATGGATAACACCTGCTGAGTGTTAATCTCCACGCCAGGTAATCACTGGACTATACATTCCGCTACTACTTCTGATCACAATTCGCATAGCTCGTGCCATTTGACAGTGTTTCGCGACTTCCGGCCATCCAGCTTTGATTAGATTAAAATAGCTGAACTATTTTCTCTACATAACTATGGATTTAAAATCAGGCGTGTGGGATTATGGGTCGTCGAGAAAAGAGCTGCGACTAAAATCAAACGCGATGTATGTACTACTAGTTTGCCGATCTTAAACGGTACTTTTGTGGCTAGCAAGCTAGCGCAAAAAGATTTCGTGTTCCTTAGTTGCAACACAAGTGGAGATTAAATTTGTGGAGAATATCTTCTTAAGATAGTTGCTCTGTCGCTGAGGTTTTCATCCGGAAGTAATTGACCATTGGCAGTATTACCGATTTAGATTATAGGTCGACGTTTCGACGACCATTCGCCGTCCTCATCGGCAATTTTATTAAGGAAAAAAGAAATACCATGAGGGTTGTAGTGAACCGTTAAAAAAATGGGATAAGTAGAAACTAATTGTCGATTAATCATCGAACTAAAAATTAATTTATGATTTCTTGTACCTCGATTTGATCGTACCACCACATATGGTGGAAATATTCTACGTTAATGATTACTACCGATCGTTAGCAAATATGTTACCCTTAAACTCTCCAATTGTACAAACATAGAGAGATCGGCTTTTACGTTTACTCTTCGTCCACGTGCGAATGACCAATAGAAACGTACACGTGATGTAAACACGAGTATTTTTCCCTTGAACAAGCGAAGCCTACCTAGCAACATCGGTCAGTATATGAGGCATTCCATCTCAACTCGACCAATGATTTTAAAAAACACTCTTGAATTTTTTTCAGACTTTTCCCACCAATCGTGATTCTTTATGATTATTCCACCCAATTTAAAATTGACCTTTTTTTGAAAATCTTATTTTTCATTCCGATCATTTTGACACCGGAGCAATGATGGGCCGATTTTTGTTCCATTCATTACAGCGTTTGAAGAATTTTGTAGAAACAAAACGCCGTGCTCCAATAATACCAAAAATTTTAGAATTGACTAATTAGGTACAGGATTTTAAAAAGGGTCAATTTCAGATGGGGAGGAATAATCATAAAAAATTAACGCGTGGGGGAAAAAATGTGAAAAAACTCAGGAGTCCTTTTTCGAGATCGAAGAATCATATGGAAAATCGTAGAACGAATAAAAAACATTGTGAAGAAAAATCATTGGTCGAGTTGACATGGAATGCCCTATGTATACAGAAATGCAATCACTTCATATCTTCGCGGAGAGACGCAACATCCGTGCATCGAATTATCGTGAATTTTAATTTAGACACAACGAAACGGTATTCTGGCCTCCTTGAACTCTAGAAATTTTAGCGGTAAAGTCGTTCACTAGGAAAAACAAAATAAAACAACAACAAAAACAACACAAACCGGTTGGGCAAAGTTTGAGCTATGACGGTAAAATTGGGTGATGTAAATTTCAGAAGAGCTGTCGGACACAATGGACCTCTCAGGCGTCGGTGCTCTGGTCTACGACACCCTCCTCTTCATAGGGACGGCGATAGTCTACATAGCCGAGGCTGTGATCCTGAGCCTGATCCCAAGAAGGTTTCGTGGAAAGAATATAGACGGTGAAATCGCTTTGGTTACCGGAGGAGCCGGTGGAATCGGAAGACTCCTTGCCTTGAAGTTAGCGAAGCTTGGAGCTTCTGTCGTCGTGTGGGACATCGACGAAATTGGTACGTGAATTAGAAATTGCTTAGATTGTAATTTTGATGATTACAACTGTAATCTTCGAAACTTTCTCATTATTTTTCCGTATTCCATTTTATTGCGCAACGAATAATTACCGCGCGTACACTTTCCTCAATCCACTGTGAAAGGTTCGATCCCACTTCGTTCGAAAGTTTATCATCGAAGCTAGATATCGGACCTTCGATGAGAATGGATATCCAGGATCGCGTGACTTCGAAATGCTCTCATGTTTAGTATCCTCGAAATTGAGGGCTGAGGCGGTACTCGCATACAATTGATTCGATCATGATAAAAAAATTTGGACCAAGTTATCAGCAAAAGAGTGACTAGATTGTCGCTAAATTTCGATAACTGACCATAACTTATCACAGGATTTTTCTTTATCAGTTTCCCTCATTCATATGATGAAGAATTGCTCTCCGAAGCAAATGAGACGTCGAGAGACATAATCGAATAAACCGTGTGTCTGAAACCTTACGACAAGTGATTTTTTTAAAAGTCAATTTTCCGATGTGTAATGAACTGTGGATAAGATGTTAATGTATTTTGGAGTATGTAGAATTCGTTGAATCACGCTGTACTGGTCCCCTCAACAATCGTGTTCCTTTCACCGTAACTGAATTTTGCGAGAACAGATTTTTAGAAATCAGTTCGAGTTGATTCTCATAAAAATATAATACACAGCAACTTGAAATCTAGAACGCATCGAAGATCCTTTCGAAAATTCGATTGCAGTTAATTGCGAAATCTCGAAGCTTTCTATCAGGCAATAAAATGCACAGGTCAAGACTGGTTCACGTGATCATACTCCGCGTTGCCTTCGAAAACAACCTTGCAGAATTTTTCCACACACGCAAATCTCATTCTACATTTGCAACGGTGCAACAAACGGTTGGTCAATTTACTCGTATTGATATTCCATATGCAGGGTTCTACCACACAGACGTTACGGAATCAATTTCAACAAGCATTCACATACGGAGAACCCTGCAGTATTGAAGGGAATTTTCCTCGTTCGCAAACGTCAAGCCAACTGCAGCAGGATTTCGCAATTTTATTACTACAGATCCCGTAGCCTGATGGGAGACACGCGTCGTGATCAATTAGTGGTATGACGTTACAGTCGAAAGAACCTTTCGTCGTGATTGCGATTTTGATGAGGGGAGGAAGATCAACCATAGAATAACACATTTTCTCTTTTGAAATTGGCGGTTGTCGCCACTCACAATCATAAGGTTGACAACCTGCGGTTTAGAAATGAGAATAAAATTGCCGCAATAGGTCAAGCTGAAATCACGTACGGTGGGTAATTCAAAATTATTTATAATCACGATCGATGCAAGTTGCATCGGGCCTAGAGAGTTGAAAAGTTGTTTCGATTTCGCAACCGGTAACTCGACCCCTCTTCAGACTCGAACTCACGTACGTTCGAATAACGACAAGCAACTTCGTAGCATATCAAAATCTCGTAATGTCTCTAAGTGAAGCAATGACTGTAGTAAAAACACCGATTGCATATTCAAACTGCATTGGAAGCTGGACCTCGTTATTATCCCAGGCAGCACAGAACTCGAAGTTGTCTAAAAGTCGTCGTATGTACGTCAAATGTCCTATTTTTTGACGTCTGAATCTCGAATTAACTCTTAAAAACGTCTATGAGAAACCAAAAGACATTTTCAAGAGTTAAGACAAGATTGAGACGTCAAAAAGTGGGACATTTTACATCCATACGACTTTTAGACAACTTTGAGTCCTGTGCTGTCTGGGATACCTTATGTCGAGAGTCTAAAACCGACATCATACAGATCTCTCAAGTCTCTGGAACAGAACTGTTACGTAATCCTGTATCCAAAAGTGAAACTTTTTTTTGCTGATTACTCTATGTGTGGAGCTCTTGCTACATCTACATTTCTAGAACATTCAAATTGACATGTTGACCGTGAGAATTATGAGAAGCTAGGCGTCCGAAGGTCTTTGACCCGTGCGGGAAGTCGATAACTATTAAACACGAATATCATTGGCCATCATCCGCCGAAATCTTTCGCACATATCAGAATCTAATATGCGATTATCACCGATTTGCGCGATTCTCCGATCCTCTTTCCCAGAGATGTAAGAAAGTTTATCTTTAGATTTCCAGAAGTATTATCACCGGGGTGAATGCACTCGACTATTCAATTGACACCGAAAATTAACAACCATTCGATAACGTCGTTTCGATGGTTTCAGGTGTCGATGAGACTGTGCGGCAGATAAAAGAAGCCGGAGGCAAGGGTTGGGGATACCGTTGCGATCTGACCAGCAGAGAAGACATTTACAGGACAGCAAAAGCTGTGAAAATAGAAGTTGGAGCTGTTAGTATTAAACTACGTAGTGAAGACCCAATTGGCATTATCACAAGTCAATAATCGATTGATATGCTAGTTTTACGATCGCGGTTACGTGTTATGCTAATATTTGTTCTATCGCCTTCCAGGTGACGTTGCTGATAAACAATGCGGGCTATGTCTGCGGCAAGACACTCATGGATCTTCCGGATGACGAAATCGACAGAACGTATCAAGTCAACATTTTGTCACACTACGCGGTGAGACATTATGCATATCACTATTCGTTATGGTAATTATGACAGAGGTTTGTGGCTGTAATAGAGGTCTAAGATTCGTGAGTCGTTAATTATTCCGTTCCCAAGGCGCCAAACATACTGCGAGAATGAACCTCGGGATCGTTAGAATGACGGTGATTTATGCGAAGCCGAAATCCTTTTACTTACATTACTTTTTCTAGTTATACAGAGATCAGAAGAAAAATCGTGAAAAGAGATGTTTGGAAAAATTGAAAAGTACTTAAGTCTGTACGAATTCGAATCTTGGATGAATGACTACTCTATTTTTTCCACAGACTACGAAATCGTTTCTTGAAGACATGATGAAGGAGAACCACGGTCACATCGTGACCGTGGCCAGTGTAGCTGGTCTTCTTGGGACATATAGGTGCACGGATTATTCAGCGACAAAGTTCGCCGCCGTCGGGTACCACGAAAGTCTTTTTACAGAGCTTAGGGTAAGTGCGGTTTTTTGTTCAGGTTTTTCAACGCCTTATTCACAAATTGGGTCGGTCACGATACTAGTCACCTACATTCCGAAAACGTAATATTCGTTTACTTCATTCTTGGTCAAAATTGGACTCACATGAAGCACATATTGAGTGATCTATCTAGTTTATAACAAATACAGAAACAAAGGACGAAACTGTTTGACAAGAAATTGGAGGAAAGTAGAGCAACCGATTTCAAAATTCGAACAATTACTCTACGCTGATACTCAGTTGAATAGTTACTTCGTTGGGTAATTTCACAAAAACTCCCATCAATGTGGCGATCAAGTATAAATCAAGTTTAAGATTCTGCAAAACACGTCTTAAAACGTTCCATAATTGACTACAAGGAAACGACACACGTAGGTATTTTTCGAAAAAAAATCACTTTCAAAATTGCAGTGTATGGAAGAAAAATCCCTGACTTTTCCTGTCTAAATTATCATTTTTCCCTTACTGAAATTTGGACGAATCGGATGAATAATGCTCTGAATCAATTGTGAATGAAAATGACTTTTAAGAATACTTTTTTGTTCATGTTTATAAAAGTTTTGCTACTGTTTCCATTGACTAAGAATTTCGCGCGAGGAAGAAAAAAAATCGCTGGGGATCTTTTATGCAGTCTTGTTTTGTATCACCATAAAATTCTTCTGACTTTTCCCCGACTTCCCGGACCATTTTTCGAATTTCCTGGCTTTTCCTTGACCAGTCGCCACCACGGATCAAGCTCCCCTGACCTACAGTTAAACTTGTACAACTCGTCAAGTTAAACGCCAATTAGGAATGCAGCAGATCCCTGAATATGTATCACGCGCGTGAATTATCCCCGCAGAATATCAATCGCCTTATTGTTATCGTTTTCATTGTTATGTTAAAAGGCGTCAGCACGCTGTATGAATGAAGGATTAGTATTTCGCCTCGTATCGTTAGTTTGCATCCTTCGACTCACATCGAGTCTCTTGATTCATTTTAGGCACATGGCTACGACGGCATACATGCCACTTTGGTATGTCCGTATTTCATCAACACTGGAATGTTCAACGGCGTAAAGCCCAGGTGAATGTACATCAATTATTTCAATCAATTCGATTCGCCTATCAAGAATCGGATATTTGAATTGATGAAACAAAATTAAATTCCCATTCCCTTTCCAGACTCCTGCCGATGCTGGAGCCGGATTACGTCGCGGAAGAGATTGTGGCTGGGATTTTAACGAATCAAGTAAACGTCGTGCTTCCAGGGAGCATCAGATACCTAATTCCCATGAAATGGTAACTTGACGATAGTACATAGCTTTCATTTTAGTAGCCGCAACTAAACTCTTTTTCAGTCAGATACCCAAAATCGATTCACATACACAATGGAAAATGCAATACTGAAAAACAAGCTACCTGACTGATTGTTTTGAACATTTATGACCTTCATAATAGATGCATGTGAATTAAAAGCACCGATTTCTATCTTGCGGTTGATAAAATGGCAGAAAAATTCCAAATATTTCATCTACCAGAAGAAAATAGTTCCAAAATTACTTAAAGTTAAAGCATTTGTCCGTTATTTTTAGCCACTCGAATTATTTTATGAAAATTTCTGTTTCAGTTTTTTCCCGGCTAAAGTTTGTTGGGCTTTGATGTACCAAATAATGCAAGGTCCACAGTCTATGATGACGTTCAAAGGACGAGAACCTCTCAAAGATCAAAATGCGAATTTGCCTAATTTGAAGATAGATTGAGAATAGTGCAACAATTGTTTTTTTTTTTTTTTAATCGTTATCAGAGTATTTTATTGCGCACTTTTATATCCAGTGTTCATATGCATTATGCATTTCCGGATGAAATAATCCAGTTTTCATATTTAAGGTATAATTTTTTTTTTTACGAATGGGTCAAGAACCAAGAATCAAATTGTATTTTCAATACCACCACTCGACTTTATTGGAATAATAATTGATATATACGAATTGAAATACCTTGCACTCTTAATTATTGGTAAAATAAGGAATGTCCTGACAATAAGATGAGCCGAGATCAATAAAGTCAAACTAAACTCGAACTAGACAGAAATTTAGAAGAAAATTCGATCGGTGAGCATTTTTCATCACCATACATTGGATTTACATCACCTGATTCGTATAAAAGTATAAATATCAACCGATTCAGTAAAATTCGCCAAACACCGGTTCGAACCGTTGCTCAACTTTTTCGCATCTGATCATTACCCAAAAATAAATCCCATTGTTCCGACTCTCACTTTCACTCTGGAGATTATAATTTCATAAACCGCTCTAGATCTGGTATCAGAATGAATTACAATAAATCATAAAAGAAATCCAAACCTTGTCCCAATTCCCAAATAGATATTCCCGTGCCTAGTTCTTTGGCTAGATTTATTCTCGTATCTATCGACAACAGGGACGGATAAAATACCAGGTGACGACCGTTCGCCGATCTGAAACAACGAAGATAATCGATTATCAAGGAGGGTTTCATTCGTTAAAGCTAAATAAAGCCACTTACTTAAAACTGAAGAAGTGTTCGGCACTAGAATTGTCCCACTTCAGTTTCCCCTTATAATTCTGCAGCAGATTCAAGTACTGATGCCCAACTATCGGCCCGCCTCCGTCAATGGTGTAATCATTGCCGTAAAAATTTAGACCGAGCAGAATCTGGGCGCGCCTTGGGTCCCGGGCATCCGGCAACAAACTTTCGACGCACTTGCGCACCCAGTCGATCGGGCTATTCGGTCCTGGACGTTGAACGTTGGAATAGTCGTAGGTCATGAGGGAGAAGGCCGAAACGTGGTCAGCCAGTCCCTCAAAGTGCTGCCGATTGAAGGCCTCCTCTGGTACGCTGCGAAAGACGTGGAAAACGGTTAGTTCTACGTTTCGAATGAGCAGCGACATCATAGACTGGTTCGAACCAAAAATACAAACCCTCTAAACGGCGGAATTACTAGGATCAAATCCAGATCATTTTGCTTCAGTTGTCTAGCAAGGAATTTCACCAATTGGATTATTACTTTGTTATCTGCTCTGCTTGCCACCAGCTGATTCCAGATTTCTAGGACGTAGCCGTCCAGTTGAGACCCCTGAAATTTTATAAAACCACGAAACGGCGTCAAATATGAAATACAAATTGCCCTTAAGAAGAGATTCAAGGCTCTTAATTGAATTTTAAAGCGTTTCTAGCTCTTTCAGACTCCAAGAAAATTTCAAGCCCATTCCAGGCTCTGAACACGTCTTCAAAGGCTCTAAAACCCATTTGAGACTCGAATGAACCAGTCAATTATTTAAGACTGATTGTTAAAATTGACCTTGGCTGTGTCGACGAGCGTTTTAACCAGCTGATTCTTTTCCTGAGAATTAGTGAGCAGCAATCTGATGTCGCTGTGTGTCCATTGCTCAAACATCACCCTCGGTAAGACTGGAAGTAATGAAATCTCGGTAATTGATAAACTCAACGACACATGAACATAATTTTATAGACTCACTTCTGATCGTGTGATTCGCACTGTTAGATTTTTTCACAGCCTTGATCCATCCCTTGTCAACGTCGTGGGTCGGCATCTCGTAGAGTCCAGCATCGATCCGACTGATTTGCAACCAGACTGGGGAAATGAGCGTGAATTTTTCACCAAAGATTTTAGCCACTTCGTATCCATGATTGTTCCACTGTCAAAGAACAAGGATTCGTTGATAATGATATCATATCAAAACCCCAGACATCCAAACACTCGACTATCCGACCGTTTGCAAAAAAACATCCATTATTGCTGCGGTTTGATACGTTTGATACAGTCTGTGTAACAAAAATTGCGTTTCGGTTCTACTGCGAGGTCCGTAATCGAATATATGGAAGATTGATCTCAACGCCCAGGCGTAGCGTCCAAGGCTGTCCGTGTTGTAGATCTTATTTATTTTCCACAGAAATAGGAAGCGAGGAACAAAGCTTTGCTAATGGAGCCAGCGAACAGACACAACGCGAGTAAATCACTGATATATATATGAATGAATAATAGATTATTAAGCGTAACATAACCTCTAAAAATGTGTATCTGTTTACGTACCGGCGTGACATAACCTAAAACCTCGCCTTGAAATCTCCGTATACCAGTTTCCTTGTAATAGCCGTGAGCTTCGCTGATGATATCCTTGGCCGTGGGATCGTCAACGACTAAACGTCGTCTAAAAACGTCCTTGTCAACCGGTCCCTTCTGTTGAACACCGAGGATGATAACAATATGTCAGACTGTCAGAGAGCGCGAACCTAACCTAATCGCGATGTGTTGCGATGTAGGATGTAACGAACAAACCTTTGTCACACTTTTCTTTCCTTTGTTTTGACGGGGAGACAACGTCCCGTTCGTTGTTGTAACGATTAATAATATCGTCGATAATCCTGTCAAAAAAGCGAAAAGATTCATCGTGGATTTTTTACACGAAGTGTATTATAGCCACATAGACATGCACTGTCGATAACAAAGATCACGACTTATTCATTTTTTTTTCTGCACGTATTCATCCAAGAAATTGAGGAGACAAGTTAGAGATTCAAAATTTATAATAGTTGTCAAAACAACGTGGAATGATGGGAAAAAATCAATACATTTTTATCGGGAAACAATTTTACACGTGCATATTGACTGATACGAATAATTGAGTCCATTTTTCATGTATCATTTTAGATGCACAAAAGTGATTAAAAAGTTTCTAAAAAAAATCACATGAACACAATTCGAAAGCTTTCTAATTGACCGTGACGTCAGAATTCATTATTTTAGCGTCATATCTGAGTTACGTAACGTATCCTCCAATAGAAAGCGAGAACTATCGGAGATACGAACGGACTTATTGTACTGCCGAATAGTGACGTCATAGCGTGGCGCGCAAAAAAAGACCGTTTCGAACGTTGTCGAACTTTCAACTTATTTTTAAGTAGGTACATTGTACAACGATCTCAAGTATTTTTTCAGTAGTTATTATTCATCACCTAAATTAGTATTTGCAACAATGAACAAAACGATCTTGGGATACCCAATTATCATGTGTTTTATACCTAATATAATAATGTTTCCTATGTTTTAATTTCCTATGTTTTGTAAATAAAAAATCGTTGACATTTTTACTCGTTCTTTATTTACCTATCAATTCATTTATAAATATATTTTTATCGTAAACGGAACGAAGAACCCTTAGTACAACATCTTTCTTTTTTTTTTTACATTATACGTTACTTATCACGTAAATTATTATTCGAAATCGTGAAAAAAAAAATTGAACATCATATTTGACAGAACGCGCCATCTGGCGGTGGAAATGTACGAGAGTAATTTTTTCTTCGTCTCGACTACTAGCATCGGTCTCAATGTGAATGGGTGCTGTGTGTTCAAACCAGGGATTTCCAGTAGTCAGTTAACCGGTTATAATCGCAATATCTATTCGAATAAGTGATATCGTATCAGTATTTATGTCGGAAAATGAATCGAGCGAAGCAATGGATCCTTTTCAGGTAAAAAAAGCACGATTAACTGTATTTTCACCTCTATAAAGGCAGCAGATTCATTTTGACAGAGGTTAGGGATCCCGTATCGCGTTGTAAAAAGCAACCTATTTATGCATTACAGAATCCCGAGGCGAAGCCCTTGGACGAATTAAAGTACAAAATAACAAACGATGGTGTCAATAGAGAAATACCAGCTCTGGTAAGTCACGTTCTGTTCTTTTTAATCTAACCCCAAAACTAGCTACCAAATTCACCAACTAGCAGCTGGCTGCACAATGTCCTCAATCGAAAAATTGTCATTGTTTATTAATTGCGTAACGTTACACAAGCTGTCTAATTGCACACGGATTTAGAACCGTTCTATTTTTCGAACATTCTTAAGTCCCACGTCGCCTATCTTTCTCGACGTATCTTATATCATTTGACAGTTCAACGTCATGTTTTTAGCGATCTAACATGTCAACATCGAATGATCTGAAAGGTCCGTTGGGTCTGCGATAATTCGACTACAATTTTATGAATCAGATGAAAAAAAATCACCACAAAGCTTCCCAACGTTTCAATGGCAATCCACTATCCTCATTGAAATGAAAAAGCACGAAACGTGCCTGAAGAACTCGTCCATTGTGCTTTCATACATGATATTGAAGAATCGCTTGCGAATTACTCAGTGAAAATGTTGGGAGAATTTTCTTATTCCGAATTCCAGAAACGAAAATGTCTATTCAATTTTTCAGAGCGAGCACTGGGTGGAGAAACGGTATTATCTCTACTATGTGATGCCAAAAATTTACACGGACGATGGAACTGAGATAATGGGAGCTAGAGAGGAATGGCTAGAGCTGGTAGATCACATAACAGAGGATCTAAAATGGCTCTTGAGTCTTCCATACTACAAGTGGGTTCGCTGCGCACGAATAATCCAATCTCTGTTGTCCGGAGGTTTTCTTGTTTTCCCGGAATCATTATTCAAGGTCTTCTTTTTGTCCCCAGGTTTTGGTCCCACATCGTTTACGACCCTTCGATAATGAACATGTTGGTATCCGTTCTTCAGGAGAGTCCGCCGTTCTACGCCCTTGAGAATTTTCCCGATGTCCCTGCGATGAAGGACGCCCTAAACGTGCTGCAGCAGCTGGTACTCGTTGCGCTTGTTCGGCTGGTAACGAACAAAGAGAGTCCCAAGGATTTCATGGAGCCTGCTGCCCAGGGAAATTTGCTGTACGACGAGTACATATTTACCGTCGCTATTATGTGGGACCTGTGTCAACTCTATGGAAGAGAAAACAGGAAAACGGTCGAACGTATTATTAGGAATCTGTTCAAAATGCAACCGCTGTACAAAGACGATCTACAAAGATCCGTCTCATTTCTTATTCAGGTGAACGAAGCTACTTTCGATCCAGAAATTGAGTCTGTTACAAATTTTATATGTCTCGGTGGAACTGACCCGGTTTTTTGTCCAGGTATTTCGAGGGATTGAACAAAGGTTCGAAGACTGCCCTGTCCCTCTAACAGGCGAAGTTGTATCGCTATGCGAAAGAGGCGGCGCCAGTGGCGAAATAACTTTGAGTGTGCTGGAAGACCACATCGTACACCTCTTGGACGTGTCCTCGAGTCTTGCTATTTTTCTAGAAATATTTCCTTCTGTGGCTAACATTTTTCACAAAAAAGACCTCACGAATAGGTAGACGAATTTGATGAAAGTTCAAGCTTCCGAATGGAATTTGACGCCCTGAAAATGTACTCACACGTTGATTTTTCCAGGATACTATCAGTGTACGAGAATATCGTACCAGAAATGTACAAGAGGCTCGAGCAGCTAGCGTTCAACGACGAATCTATGGAAAAATATTTCGAAATGGAGCATCGATTGGATGTGGCCAGAGTAGAGCTGCTCAAACTTTATAGATCGATAATATTCGTATCGATAAATAATATCTTGGAAAAAACGTAAATTCGTCAATCAGTAAAAATCATCAATTATACATAAGATAATCTATGTAATGCTAATATTCGGAATTTACGATATATTTCAGGAACACGTTGACTGAAGCCGAGATAAAGGAACACGTGGAGAGCTATCTTAGTATTTTGTTAGATGCGCTGTCTGAGAAAGAATTTATCAATGATTACCACAGGATGTATCCAATAGACATGGATCTGGATGTTTTGGCCCACATTTGCCCTGAGGTGTATCCTTTTTAGTGTCTATAATTATGAGAGGCTTTCGACGTTCGCTAGACATAGAAATCAGCTTCAAACTGTTTAATGCGGTTCCAAAATCGACCGATACAAATCCTTGATTTTTATTAACGACTCTATCAGTGATGCGATGAAGTGTGACTTCATCCTGCAGTCTCTTTACGCGTCGCTAAACGACACGAGTCAAACACCAAACGTTGGGGATAAATTGAATTCGAGGCAGAGTGTTTCTTCACGAAATAATAATTTTGTGAGTATAAAAAACCCCCCGATTTTTTTCGTTTTTTCAATAACTAAGATCTCTGTTCAGGAAAATGTGGCTGGTCCAAGCAATATTCAAGATAGTCAACCGTCGACCAGTAAAAATTCCTCTGGCGAATCGTCGAGCACTCCCAAAATCGGGGTGGAGCTGGCCTCCCTCATTACTGAAGTTAAAGACATACTGCCACACCTTGGCGAAGGATACATCGAGGTTTGTGTTCACATTTACGAAATAACATCGATGAGATGCTTCAATTGATGGAGTTATTGTCCAACTCTAGCTTAACCATTGTTCCGACCATTTTACAGAAATGTTTGAGGCATTACAACAATGATAGTGCATCTGTGATAAACGCGGTTCTGGAGGATTCACTTCCGCCCGATATCAAGGAACTGGATCCAACGTTGCCCTACATACCGCCTGATCCTATGGTATTTTATAATCATTTGGAATTTTTTGAAATTATGAATCGACGATCATTCCTGATTTTTTTCAATTCAAACTCAGGAAGCATCGGTGGCAGTCGACGAGGCCACAGGCATGCAGAGATTGAACGTTTTCGATAACGACGAATTCGATGTCATGACCAGGGATCACATCGACTCTACGAGAGTACACAAAGGCAAAAGGTGAGACGATTTTACAGGAAAGAGACTAATAAGAAATGAAAAAAAAAAAAAAATACAGTTAATCTGATATAAATTTAATATATTTACAAACTTTAATATGCATCAATAAGTGATGTTGATAAGCGTGTATAACTGCCAGATTTAATTACTAACTAATCATTGCATAGTATACAAAGAAAATAATTTCATATTTAACAAGAGTCATTCAAAAACTGAAAAATGTACTGGTAGATAATTGAAAACTTCTATGTTATTAGATTGTACAAAAAAATATATTACCGTCAAGCTACCAGCAGATAGCCGCGTGAAAAGGCATCAGCGGTACATATTTTGGAATTCGTTACGTTATTACTGAGTAAACGATCAAAAAAATTATACGTACTAAAAAAAAAAAAACAATAATAACATGTATCGTCGCTATGTTTCGGACATTGAACAATACTCTTATAAAATCCCTATAGATACAGTAAACTAAAAATATAACATTCGAATATGATTAACAATTCATTTAACAGAATAATTCAAGACTTATTGGCATAATTAAAAGTATTTGAACTATCTGAAATCTCATGATGATGTATAATTACAGAAAGGGCAAGCACAAGAATTTGAACGATTTGCTGAACGACAAATCTTACAAGGAAGGCTTGAGCAGCATGTATTCCAAATATAGTCTGATCGCGGACGATTACGAAGATGAATATGACGACACGTACGAAAGTCAGGACGTTGGTTTAGGCGCTCGTGACGAACCAACGGAAATGGATGCCAGACCGTTCACCGTTCCTAGGGTTAGCGCAATCCGAATCCTCATATTTAAACAATACAAAAGTTGTCACAATTTCCAACCGGACTCTGCGGGCTCTCATGACCCTTAATTTCAATAATTATTTATGTATCAGGTGCTGCAAACGCGAAGTAAATCTGAAGCTGTTTCCGAAGATGACGACGAACCGGAGGAGATTGCTAGAACCAGTGGGAACAACGATAGAACACAGTTTGTGCAGGACCCAGCTGCGTTACGTGCTAGAGCTGAACAGCGCAGATTGTCCAAACGAGGCGGCGACAATGTCAGGAAACCTGCAGCCCCAAAAGAAAAGGATGTAGTGGGTGAGCTGCGAGTTTCTATCGCTCGAAATTCAGATAATAATCGGAGTAAAATAAGTTGATGCATAAAATAATTCGTTTTACTGATTTTCTAGGCAAGCCAAAGGGTCAGGGTCAAGAAAAACAAGTCGTCGTCAACAGAGAAAATAAAAATACGCACAAATCATCCCGAGCTAATCATAATCGTCGTACCGGTGCTCAGTGGAAACGAAATCAAGGAATGGTTCCGTCTTAGGGGAAATAATTACAGGGAAAAACTAAAAACTGAAACTCATTTACCCCGCTGTATGTTCAAAGGATACACAAAGTGCACAATTGTGAACTTGCGCCGATTTGTTTTTGAGAAAGAGGATAACCGTCTTTATGCAGTTAATTTGTAGAGGAATCGTAGAAAATTTATTATTTATTCTTTGAAGAAGAAAAAGGAAAAAAAATTGTTTCGAAATGATTCCTCGCCAGCAATAGTTACTTCAAGTATGAATAAACTTTACTACTACTCACTCAACATTATTCTCAATAATTCTTTTGGATACTATCCTAATCAACTAATTTTCTCAAATTTCATTTATCGTACAATCGTTAATGAATCACGTGATGAATTATCACATTAAAAATCAGCATTACTTATTTTCAAATTTGCTGATTTTTGTTACAGTTGGCAATTTATCGTGTTACTTTTAATACTGTATGTCTCATGTTCATATGCTAAATTGTGTAATAAATTACATGCAGATTTCGCTGATAAAATTGTGTGATTAATTAGATTAATTACAGCAGGGTAGAAAAAAAATGTTGTACACGCAAATTTTAAGAAATAATTAATATACTCACGCAATCACTGATCTCTGACGATAGTGAGTGCTCGTATTTGGTTCAAGTTTTCGGTAATTGACTGTTGATACTCGTGTTCGGGGATCATAGCGCTCCCCGGGGAGTCTGCCGAATTCTTAACAGGCATTAAATGCGTGAAAAGTCTGGTAGTATTTCCGTAATAGTCCAGCTGAATCATGATCAAAGCGTGAATACTAGGCTTGATATACTCCAATCTCTTGTCCAAGAACGTCGGCAGTTCAACGAGCAACTGAGCGTGAACGTTTCTCAATTCCTTCCCCGCAACTTCCTCCGCACGGCGTTCTCTCTCCAACTTAGCAATGTGGCTCGCAGTTCTGTCCTTCTTCTCTTGCAGCTTTCGAACTCGATTATGAACGTATTTCCAATTGGCCACGAGCTCTTCTCGCTTTGCGATTGCTACCGCAATTATCGCAAACTCGTCACGAAGTTTCTTCAACGGTTCTATAAACGTCTTCTGGCAGAGCTGGATCATCTCCTGCACCGTTTTTCCGACCTGGTAGAAAACAACTTGTATTCAATTTGGACATCGAAAACGCTGCAAGCTTAGCCGTCGTCGTTACTAACTTGAGTCGTAACGGAATGATAATCCTCTACGATTCTCCTGAATTCATCGCTGAGATGAGCGAGACCGCTGGTGCTCAAATTAAGACTGAGTCTCTGATCGGCTCTGTCGAGATTAGCGACGGCTTCTAAGTACTTTTTCATTTCCTTGGTAAGTTTTCTTATCGTATCTTCGGCACTGCGTAAAAATACACAAAATATGATCACGACAAAAGCTTCGGGAATTTTTTTTAAGAAAAAGATAAACAATAAGTTACTGTATAAGTCTTTGGACGGTGACGTCCAGCTCCCTATCCTCGGCATGAGTGATCAGGGGAGGCGCCGGGGACGGGCGCAACGTCAGGTGGTTCCTCCGCAGCGGATTCCTTCTCAAAATACGGGTTAAATAATCGTCGACTGATATTTTAGTGGGATATTTGTCTGTCTGATACTCACCACGTCATGTTACGTCGACAGTGTCCACAGCGGATTCGGTTATCATAATAAAGATCCGCCCCCTCGCCCGAACTGATAACCGATCAGGCTACGTGTGTCGTTATCCAAACGTTGCTACGTGGTACGTTATTTTCGAGGAATGCCATTACGTATTTACACCGATCTCCGGTATCTCTTTCACAACGTTAACTCGAAGAACGTATTTTTTTACATGAATTATTCATCGAACAACGTGTCTGTGCCATTATGCTCCGTTCATAGGCTAAGAACGACTTTTCATTCTACCTCTCGGTAATTATAACGAAAAATTTTCGAATATCGGAGCAATAAAGGCACTAATCTATTTATAGCGTATTTTATTATCGTTATACAACGAAATGTAAAGTAAACAGATTCCGATCAAACGACAAACGTCATACGTCATTTAATTATTGTTACGCCTTTACCGACAGAAAAATAATCGTTTCTATTATAGTTTTCGGCACTGACCACGAGGGGCCGTCACACCTGATCTGCATCTCTTAACCTCTTTCGGTGAGCAGCTGTGGGCCCGGAAAGTGAGGTTAGTTTCTGTTTTTCGATTAAAAAACACCTTTAAACTCATGTTTTGTGACGATATTGTGTCAATTATTATTCTTCGCACCCAATTATTGCGTTTCTATAATTATTTAGCGCTTATTTCACTGTAAATCAGACTCAAAATCGGTCTTTTCGATCCACATATTGTCCTAGGTTAGAAAGCTAATTATATTCTCAAGTTAGTTTGACGGTGTACGAAAGTGAATATGGATAAGATGATTGCGCTAGGAATAATTTATTTGATCGATTGTTTTCATTTTCAAACGTTATTGACACAATCGTCGAGGATTGCGTCAGGTTATCATCTGACAGCCTGTCCACGTGTAGTTCGCGCATGCGTCGATGTAGGTAAACGCTTTTTTGGCCTATTGGGATGTTTGATAGGGGCGTGGTTCCACCTGGTGGTAAAGTTTGAACTACTGACAGTAGGTCGTCTGTGTAGATGGCGTATCGAAATATCCCAATGCACTGGTGTATGCGATTTGTGTGTTACACCGTAATTCTATTCACGATAAATCCTTCATCGATGTGCTAGCAATGAAAATTAGTGTAAAAAAACCTCAGTCGCAGACTCAAAACACCTGCTGATACGTCTTAACGGGAACTCTGAGTCAATGCGAGGACCGATTATTCGACTACGCTCTGGTACAATTGAATAACTGTCGAAGCACAATTCCCTGTGATTCCCGTTGGGATTATTTTCCACTGATTGACGTCACTGAGGTCTTTGACTCATCGTATTTTGAGAATTTTAGAAGCCAGACACTTTCTCTTTCTCACCGGTCTAGCATTGTGTCCGATTCAGTTCTTAGCATATCTTCAAGATGAGTGGATTGACGTGGGAAGAGAAGCACCGCCTGATAACGAGGAATCTGGCGGAATGGCTCGGCGATGAGAAGCTGAAAACGATCCTGAAGGAGAGAGACCTCAAGTTATACTGGGGAACCGCCACCACGGGAAGACCTCACGTCGGATATTTCACGCCTATGTCCAAGATCGCAGACTTCCTCAGGGCTGGAGTCGAGGTCACGATACTTTTTGCAGACCTTCATGCCTACTTAGACAACATGAAAGCTCCTTGGGAACTTCTGACGTTGAGAGTTCAGTATTACGAAGCTGTGATCAAAGCTATGCTCAAATCCATCGGAGTACCGATAGACAAACTCAAGTTCGTCAAGGGATCTGATTACCAGTTGTCCAAGTAGGTTTCTTGAATTTTCACAGAGAATTAACGAAAAAATCCAAAAAACGAAAACTGATAATTGGTTACCAAAATTTCAGAGAATACACTTTGGACATGTACCGACTGAGTTCTCTGGTGACGGAGCACGACGCCAAGAAGGCTGGAGCGGAAGTAGTGAAGCAGGTGGCGAACGCGTTACTCTCTGGGCTTCTGTACCCCGGACTGCAGGCTCTGGACGAAGAATATCTGAAAGTTGATGGTCAATTCGGAGGCGTAGATCAGAGGAAGATTTTCACTTTTGCAGAAAAATATCTGCCCATGTTGGGATACGGGAAACGCGTACACTTCATGAATCCCATGAGTGAGTTTGACACCGATGGTTCTATGTTCATTTTATGCTGACCCGTTCCATGGTATCGTTATTGAAACCTCATCGATTTTCAGTTCCAGGATTGACGGGGGCGAAAATGTCCTCTTCCGAAGAAGACACGAAGATCGATCTCCTGGACAGTGCGGCAGCGGTGAAGAAGAAGTTAAAGAAAGCATTCTGCGAGCCTGGTAATATAACGGAGAATGGAATACTCGCATTCTCGAAACACGTTATTTTTCCACTGATGAAAGACGGTGAAAAGTACGAAATCAAACGGACAGAAGAGTTTGGTGAGACGGCACTTCCAATTTTTTGCTGCACTTCTGCAATCACCATCATCATATTTTCAAACTGTTTTTAAACTCGTCAGGTGGCAATATTTCGTTCGAGACCTACGAGGAGCTGGAAGCAGCATTCGCTAAGGAACTAATTCACCCTGGGGACCTGAAAGCGGCGGCTGAAATCTACATCAACAGACTTTTGGACCCGATTCGTAAGGAGTTCGAAAATGATCCCAAGCTCAAGGGACTCAATGCCAAGGCGTATCCTCCTCCGCAGAAAGAAAGTCGGTAAATTGTTATGAGAAAGTATTCGATTTTAACGTTCGCAGAGATTCAAGAATGAATTTATTCACAGAGCCTACCGACGAAATCATTCCGTCCAGACTCGATATCAGAGTCGGTAAAGTCGTCGATGTCCAGAAACATCCAGACGCCGATGCTCTTTATGTAGAGAAAATTGATCTGGGGGACGCCAGTGGGCCACGAACCATTGTTAGCGGTCTGGCTAATTTCGTACCTCTGGAAGAGATGCAGGACAGACTTGTGGTCGTTTTGGCCAATCTCAAGCCCGCTAATCTCAGAGGCATCCCATCCCACGGAATGGTTTTGTGTGCCTCTGTGTAAGTGCATTTTTATGTGTGATCTTCCGGTGATCTTACATCAGAGGATTTAAAGGTTGAAGAAATCTTGTTTCAAACTATTGATCTTATCACGTTAAAAACAGGGATGAGCCGACCAAGAAAGTTGAACCACTGAACGCGCCTAGCGACAGCAAGGCTGGTGACAAAGTAGTGGTGGAAGGCTACGAGTCTGGGACACCGGACGAAGTTTTGAACCCGAAAAAGAAAGTCTGGGAGAAGCTTCAGGTAATTATTTACATTCGTGTTTCCATTTAATTTCAGTAACAGATTATAGAGAAATAAATTTGTTTTTCAGGCTGATCTCTGCGTGAATAGTAACGGAGAAGCTGCATGGGGTGGAAATCTTTTACTAACGAACAATGGAGGCAAAATCACGTCTACGTCTCTAAAAAATGTACCTATAAAATAATAATGTACTTGAACAAATTTTAGACTTCTGCATTTTGCGATAACACAGCTCGCTCACTCCTGGGGAATGGATCAACCTCGTACTCTCATCACTGCTCTATGCAATTACTACGTAATTGCGTATTGAGGTGTTTTCCAGCTTGTTGGCCCTTAGTTTTATACAATCTATTATCAAGCATATGAAACTACATGTGAAGATACTTTCGTCTCTAGTATTTTATACGTACATTGTATATTATCAAGCAATAATATATTATTTGATTTCGAAAAATCGTCTATAAATTATCCAATACTATCATGATCGTAATTATGAGGAAAAACCGGATGAATTTGATCAATTTAATAAAATCGTTTACAATTCAAAACTGATGCATATTGAGTTCGATAATTCACCTTTTACATGAAATAAAGCCTGATAACTGAACAATAATCTTAATTACATTATAAATTCGTGATATTCATGATCTAGTGATCAATAATAATGAGTTCGTCAATTCCCCAGTCTTCGTAGCTGTTGTCAGGCAAATATCGCCTGATAACGATCGGAATTTTACGCTGCTTCAGTTCTTTCATCGCTATTTGAAGCGGGTCGGTCTCACCCTCGAGCTCTACCATCACGGGCGCGCACATCGCTATCTGTAACGCTCTCGTACCCAATACTCTCGCTCTTTCATACCTGTAGAAGAAATAAAACAAAAAATTGAGTTACTACCAAAAATCAATCATAAGCATAATAAGATCACAGATTTATTGAAAAATTGAAATTTGAAGATTGACTCTGTTTATTAATCATAGCTAGTTTTTGGCTTCAAATTTTTGCTCAAAAATCATCCTAAATTGATACTAAAAATCGAATCAAGAATAGAAAAATACGAACTTTGTCATATATCTTGTCGTGATTCTTTTGGACTTTTGTACGCTGCCCTGAACGTCTCCCGCTGCCAATATTTCGGTATTCTCTCCATCCTCTTCCTGCTGCTCCAACTCGATATTGTCATCGTCGTCTACGTCGTCAAAGTCGTCTACGACCCTGTTAAGAACAATCGAAGACCAGAGTAAGAAAAGTTTCTAAACTGTTTTGATGAAATTGAAAAAAAAAACACCGAGGATGACGGAATAATCATCGAAGCATGAAACTGCAAATGCGGACATAACCTCATGGTTACTGCGTCATATCGAGTCATAAATTAATCTTCACAAAATCGACTGTTTAAATTCCAGCCAAGGAATTATAAGTCGCTAATTGTAAGCAGAATCGTCGAATGTTCAAGAACGACTGAAACATAACCTCTTGACAGGTCGATACGGTTGTTTGATAAATTGATATAATTTACAAGAATTCTTTTCTTACTCATCTCCGTCGAATTCGTCGTCTGCCATTCTGCGTAGATCAAGATTTGGGTCTGTGGTCAAATATCGTAGCTCCTGAATGTATTATTTTCTGCTGATACGCGACGAAGAACGTGAACGTCCACGGCTTCCTTTCTTCACTTTGTTGGTTATGTTCGATTAGTTTAGAAGTTGGTATAGGATCGAATGAAAGCGTTGGCGAACAGGCGAAGGTTGGCGCGACTGATTTCAGCATCGCGTCACTAGCTGGAGCTGACAGTTCGACGTATCCTCAAGTTCTACGATAGTGATATAGAGAGTTTCTCCCAACACGCAATTAAACCGCGTATTTACTACGAAATAATCGTTTCATCTTGTCACCCGGTTTAATTAAACAAACAATCGTTAAAAATGTGTGCGAAAATGGCTTTTCAACACCAGGCCGGTACGGCGATGGAATGCCTCAGCGTGAGTGACTAATATTTCACCCAAAGATCTCTTTTAACATCTCGTAAAGGTGGTTTTTTTCTCTCTCTATCAACTCTGTTCGAATATTCAACCCTTCTAGTCATTCTTCGGCTGTTCTTCGTCCTCATTCTCGTTCTAAATTCGACGACAGCAATTTTTTTTTCCTTTAAAAAATTCTTCAATTAACTCGATGGATCATTTTTTCGGTCTGTGAGGTGTGTCCTCGCGGCAAAGTGACCGGTGCATCGGAGAGTTCGACTCTGACAGGTCATCGAGTCGCTGATTGATCGCGATAACCTGTGGCTTCGCTTCGCCGAGGTCCTGTTTTTTATATTCAGACTCTTGTCACACGACACACTGGACAAGTTTGGGTGGCCACTGCGGCACTGTGTATCGTGTTACGAATTACAAACAGTACTTTCTCGCCCTTGACCACTTCCTGTCACAGAATTAAATCCCCGGACTTTCGGGCTACACTGATATCGAATTTCAACAACCTTTTGGTCCCTAAATTACGAAAAATTGAAGTAAAAAATATTTTTCAAAGTGTCATTAAAAACTATGAGATTTTTTTTCAAATTTTTTAATACCAAAAATAACCCGTTGAGGTAACGAATTCAAATTAGAAATTCAAAAAGACACTGAATCAGATTTTGTTAATTTATTTCTTATTTTTGAGGATTTTGCGCCTATATTATTGATAAAAATCAGTAGACGCCTTGTTGTCTCGAATAACTGATTAATTTGATGTTTTTTCAACGCAGATTCCCATCACGCTGCACAAAGAGGCGGAGATCGATGCGAACGGGGACGAGGTGATGAAATGCGGCTTTAAAATAGGCGGAGGGATCGATCAAGACTTTAGAAAGAGTCCGCAGGGCTATACGGACAACGTACGACCACAGATTCAATATTATCAAGCCTGGAGAATATTGGAGAATTTAATCACTTGGAACTCTTTAAGAAACGCATAAAAATTCCGCTCTTATCTGTCTCACTTTGAACTACGGCTTCCAAGTCTCGAGATTGTTTCCAGCATACTTCGGAACTCTGCCTTATCTGAATTGACGATTTTTTTTCTACCCGCAGGGAATATACGTGACAGAGGTGCACGAGGGCTCCCCTGCGGCAAAATCGGGCCTCAGAATGCACGACAAAATACTTCAATGTAACGGCTACGATTTTACAATGGTAACTCATAAAAAGGCTGTTGGGTATATTAGAAAGCATCCTGTATTAAATTTACTCGTGGCACGCAAAGGGGTGACGAGCACTTGAACTGTGCTGTGTTCGATATCACCGATGACTATCGACCACCTGTTCACGAAATTTAGATAGTTTAGTTTATTTCGATTCAGCGTCTAGTTAGCAATGCCAATACATCATTTGAGCCATAACGACGATCTTCATAATTGTATATAACGAATGAGCGAATAGGTGAAATTCATTTCCGGGGGAAAATAAATATATTAAACTACGATATTATTTTTTTAAGACACATTTTCACTTGAGAGATTCAAGAGAAATTATTGGGAGATTTTATACCTGCTGGTAAGGTATATCTGAATCAATTCGAGACTATCGCGGTATCAGGATTCAGGGTTTTCTATTATTGAATGAATAATGAGATATCGAGGGAAGGGGACTTCTTCTTATTTGGTATTGCTAACTGTAATCGTTGAGTGTACGTAGACTACTTTTGAAGCAGGTGGTAAATAGAAACACAAAAAAAAAAAAAAAAAACGTTAAATAAACATCCTACCTCCCTTCGTGTCATACACAAAAACACCCAAATAGATACTAATGAAGTAGTGTAAGCAGGTTCGAAGGAACCTTTGATTAAAATACATGTAGTTATCATACGTACCTGCTTGTGAAATGTTACGATATTATTATGTTTATAGATTTTCGTTATTTATTATTTCATCACTTAACGACAATCCTATCAAACTGTGAACCGAGATCACAAAGCGAGAAAAATTACCGATTCGTTCGAATAAGTTTTTTTTTTTTTATAAAAATACCAATCGAGCGACTACGAAAAAACTAAACAGTTAGTTCATTATTACTTTTTCTTCTTTTTTTTTGGAAATGCCAGTCCTGTACATTTATTGTTAACTGACATCGATTCCGTTTGTATATTCTATGATTATTATTTTTTTCTTATATTGTTTTTTCTCTTAGAATTCAGAGTTTTAATAAAAATCTGAATTTATGATCAGATATGATGTCTATCTTACGTCATATTACCAAAGAAACTTACATATATTATTTTCTTACATTTGTTTTTGTTCTTGAAGCAAAAATAAAAAAAAATAAAAAAATGAAAAGTATTTTTTGTTTGACTTAACGAAGTGTTTCAACCGATGCTAAACATTTTGATACTTTTATAATGTTTTTCTATTTAAATAATATTTTGCAGCTTATTTTTTCTAAACATTCTTTTGTAATTATCTATTATCTAATCTAATAATAATTGAAATAAAAAATGAGATTAGAAGAGATGCGGACGCAAGTTCAACTTGTGCTTAGAAATTAGGTCATAAATTGTCAACCAAATCGGTCATTTCGTATATTTGTCTAGCTAAAATAAATTCAATTCTCTTTTGTATCGAAAACGAAGAGAAAGTGCTGCTTCGAAAAGACCGATAAAATTCCAAACGTGATCAATCTTTCAAAGAGGTTGTACGAACCAATAATATCGATAGCAATCATTTACCAAAATGCTATGATTTTGAAGATATTTACAACCACTATACATTATATATGGACATACTATGTATAATAATAATAATTAATATTGTTCTTTCCTTCTTCATTAATTATGTATAATACCGTAAAAGCAACAAGAACAACAACAACAACAACAACAACAACAAAAATGTTTATCTCTTCTGTAAATCTTAGATAAGTTACAACATTAGTATTTGTGATAAGCATTTATTGATTTCGCACAATCTTTGGTATTTACAAGGTTTATATAAAATAAATATATATGTGATAAATATAATCAATGAAAGTAATCATTTTATTCCAATTTTATATATCAATTGAATTAGATTTACAAAAAAAAAAGATCATATATTATATGATTAAAATGAAATTTTTAAAGCTACAAGTTTTCATAAAGTAAAAAACGTTCGTTGTTACATTCGTAGTTGAGTCACGATTTTTTTTTTCATCGATTAAAGTCAACGTGAGTGTTTAGAATTGATTTAGATTTATAATATGCTACGAAGCTTTCACGAAGGTAGTCGAACACTTGTTCAAAGAAACATGTTGCAAAAATTTTACAAAGCTCGAGTCGATTATTTCAATTCAATTGATTAGAATTTTTCTTATATTAGACCTATCTGCCCGGGATCGATTCAGTTCATACCAACTCTCTCGTTAATTTTTCAATTTTCAAAGGTAAAAGGCTGACAAAATCTTTGCACACGCTTAATTCTACGCTCATTAATTCCCCAGCTTTTGCATCCTTCTCGCAATATCCGATCAACGATTTATACGCGTTTAGACTGTTCCTAAGATTTTCCAACTGCGCATTTTTGTCCGGTGTTATAATTTTGTAGTAAAGCCTGCCCAATAAAAAGTACGCGAATAAAGCAGGCCTGACCAAATCTTCGGAGAATTTATCAGGCAGATTATGCGTCGCTGGGTCAACGAGAGAGTCCAAAAAATTTTGAAAATTCTTTATCGAACTCCTAGCCAGGCTATTTATCTTAGCCAAGGCCTGTGCCGTAGGTCTGTCGTTGGAGGACTGAAGTCGCTCTAGCTTTATGTCCAAAATATCGCAGTATATCTCCCCCAGCTCTATCCACAGCTGCCTGCAGACTGTCTGATAGTACTGCGGGTTAAGTTCCGTAACGATAGCTTCCAACGCGTCTATCCTTCTCTTGTGCATCTTGGACTGTCTGTCTTCGTCCTCTTCGAAGAAGCACAGATACTTGAACAGCTGCGACACGTCCTGAACGACCTGGACGTGATCGGAAGCGTGATTCTCAAGGGTGTAGTACTTCTTCGCCTCGTCCAGCCACTTTTGAGAGTTCAGGAATATGACTCTTGCGTCGTTGAAGTCGAGCGCGAACTTGTCCGTCAGCTGATTGGCGATCGACTCTATCTCCGTCTCGATCTTGGAAAACCTCAGGTTCTCAATTAGCTCCGCGGTGACCTCAGACCCGGGATCGAGCTGCATCTTGCTCATATCGGAGCACATTTTTCCCGTCTCATCCTCCGCGTGGTGCATCAGTCTCTCCTTAGAAGTGCCGAGCAGGAGGATACCGTACTTCGCCCAGCACCTCGCGATATCCGCGCTTCTGTGTCTGAAGGTCTCCCATTTGGCTGCGACTTCCTCGCTGTCCTCGAGGCCTCGCAATTCATCCTCGTACTTCTGTAGGATGTAGGAGGCGGCGGCAAGATGGTGTTTGGCCTGCTTGAAGCCGCCCTTCTCCATGAAGTACTGTGACAAAGTGGCCGCGTTCAGGGCCCAGTCTATGCAGTCCAGGTCCTCGTGGTTCAGCTGCCGTTCCAAGGTCATGTGGCAGTAGACCGCGGACTTCAGGTGGTCCTTGAGGGTGCCGTAGATTTGCGCCAAGTAGTACAGAGTCAGGGTGTGAAGCCTCTCGACGATCTCCTCGGCATCAGCCTCGTCCTCGTCTTTCTGGTTGAACAAAGTCGCCATGAGGACTGGCTTGGAGCGCTCCGTCGTCTCCGTCGAGGTGAATTGCTTGTAGATCGCCTCAGACTTTTCTAAATACTTCTGGGATGTTTGTGGCTTGTCTCTTTGCGCCCATAGGATGCCGAGCTGGTTCAGGGCGCTCAATACGACTATGATAGCCTCGGATCGAAGCTCTCTGTCCACCAGGAGGTCTACGCAGTTTGTCAACTGTTCTTCGCCCGCTGAGAGCTCCTCGGTGTCGACCGATATTATCCCCATGTTCAGCCAGATGACAGCCAGCATCGCGGTTATGATATTTCTGTCATTATCCGTTATATTTTCGTCGAGTAGTTTAACAAGTTTTATCTGCATTTCCTTGAGGATATCCCCGGCGGCGTATTTGCTTTTATAAGGCTCGTTTTCTGGGTCTAGCTTACTGTGCTCGTTCAACAGCTTTTGGACCTTCACGTATTTCTCTTGGAGATCGACGAGGATCTCCTTGTTCACCGTTTCGAGCTCCATTTCGACCCGGTTCATAAACAATCACAATCGACTGCTTAACCTACCGTACAAGTCTTTTTGAGGTTGGGGTTAGGCACTATCGTTTCTTTTCTTGTTTTGATTGCGCAGAAGCCAGTGATAAACTGATATACCGTGAGTTTCTCGCTATGCGGGCCACTCGGTGCGCCTGAAACAGGCAACCGTACGTACTGCTTCAGGCGCACCGAGTGGCCCGCATAGCGAGAAACTCACAGTCAAAGAAAAGTGTGTCTCACGTATAGGGGGCGCTGCGAACAGTCGAGAACCGCAGAGATCCGGACGCGTTCTGAGTTGCGAGCACATAGATTCACGTTTCGAATCGTTTGTGTGGAAATAATTTTGTAATAAAAATGGGTAAGACTGCGCGATTCCGAGTTCCACCACGGGGAGTAAAAGTGCAATTAGAGCTAATAAAAAACAAAGGTAAGTTAACAGGTTAAGTTTCGGGTTTCGGGGCATAGTATTCGAATAAAATTGTAATGCAACTAATTCTGATTTTTTCTGTTTCAACAAGGATATTGTCGCCTTCGAGAAATGGAAGCAGGTCGCAGCCTCTAATCATTTTCAATTATCAGACTAAAATCCACCAGAATCGGACGAAAATACTGTTGAAGCTAAAATGGAGGATATCGTAAAGTGGATTTCGATACATTGTGTGCATCTTATCGCACCATAAAACTCCCGAGCGACGAATGGGCTGGAGCTTCTAACGGAAGAAGCAGATCCATACGACTCACGTCAGTTCAAGACAAGGATCACAGAGAGGACTAAGACTATATCACAGTATGAAAATGGAAATCTTACTGGATAGTCGGCCAGTCAATCTGCAGAGTGCACATCTCCCAAAGAGTGAAAGTGAATCTGGTAGAATTTTTGAACACGGTCGCAAAGCCGAAAGTTTGTAGGACTGCGATCACTGAAAAAAAGTGAAGTAAAATGTGCCGTAGCCCAAATCTGCTGCCCTTCTCCAAGCGGCACAGTGAATTCCGATGGAGCCCAAATCCGCTCCTCTTATCCAAGCGGCACAGTGAATTCCGATGGAGCCCAAATCCGCTGCTCTTGTCCCAGCGGTATGGTGAATTCCGATGGAGCCCAAATCCGCTGCTCTTGTCCCAGCGGTATGGTGAATTCCGATGAGCCCAAATCCGC
>JAEUYN010001319.1:0-21382 GCA_018257835.1 Euura lappo
CTAAATTTAAGTAGTAATAGCCGAGATTTTCAGGGTTTTTAAATTTAAGTAGTAATAGTTGAGATTTCCAGGATTTAAAGAATAAGCAGCGGGAGATCGGGAGACGGGCCGCCATCTTGGATTTTTTAAGATAAATAATTTTCAGCCGAGTCAGCAGGTCATTGATCCGAGCCACAGCCGGCCGCAGCATCGTAGCGCGGGGGACGGGGGAGGGGGCGAAGTCGGCGGCGAGGTGTAACCTGACACCCGTTGGTTATGACTCCCCATGGCTGTCACAATCTACTCATACAGAATTTTCAATTTTTTTTTCTTGACCTTCTTCACCATGTACAAAATATTACTGAACACAACCTGAATCGGGGGTTGGCGCGCGAGAAGCGCGAGGGCGAAGCCCCTGGGTCGTCCTATATTATAAAGATATATCGCCGCTGCCGCCGCCGCCGCCGCCGCCGCCGCCGCCGCTGTTTCAGCAATCGACCTCCCCCCCTCCACCCTTTCGAAGGTCGACGACGACGACGACATAAGATATCAGCAATCGACGACCCCCCCCCTCACCCCCTCCTGAGAACCCCTTCAGAATCCTGTGACGATCCCGTAGAAGGATCCTCCTCAGAACCCCCATGTGAACCCCGTAGATGTCAAGAATCCCTCAGGACCCCCATGTGAACCCCGTAGGTGTGAAGAATCCCTCAGACCCCGATGTGAACCCCGTAGATGTCAAGAATCCCTCAGGACCCCCATGTGAACCCCGTACATGTCAAGAAACCTTCAGAACCCCCATGTGAACCCCGTAGATGTCAAGAATCCCTCGGAACCCTTATGTGAACCCCGTAGATGTCAAGAATCCCTCAGGACCCCCATGTGGACCCCGTAGATGTCAAGAATCCCTCAGAACCCCCATGTAAACCCTCTACATGTCGGAAATCCCTCAGAACTCCCATGTGAACTCCGTAGGTCTCAAAAATCCCTCAGGACCCCCATGTGAACCCCGTAGGTGTCAAGAATGCCTCAGACCCCGATGTGAACCCCGTAGATGTCGAGAATCCCTCAAAACCCCATGTGAACCCCGTAGATGTCAAGAATCCCTCGGAACCCCCATGCGGACCCCGTACACGTCAAAAATGCCTTGGACCTCTATGTGAACCCCGTACATGTCAAGGACACCTTCGAACCCCTATGTAAACCCTGTACATGTCGAAAATCCCTCAGAACCCCCATGTGAAACCCGTACATGTCAAGCATACCTCGAAACCTCCACGTGAACCCCGTACATATTAGGAATCCCTCAGAACCCCTATGTGAACCTTGTACATTTCAAGAATACCTCAGAACCCCTATGTGAACCCCGTTCATATAGAGAATCCCTTAAAAACCCTGTACAAGCCTATCTTATGTTGCGTGCGTAGCACACATCGTGGCGACTTTGAAACAAAAATCACTCTTTTTTCATTCCACATACATTTTTTAATCCTTTTTTCAACCTTTACTTCACTATATCTAGAACGATATCACATAATATCAACCTGACTCGGGGGATTGGCGCGCGAGGCGCGCAGGGGGCCGAAGCCCCCCTAGTATATATATATATGTACTAGGGGGGCTTCGCCCCCCTGCGCGCTTCGCGCGCCAACCCCCCGAATGAGGTTTCTGCACGGATTACTGGGAGATTGGGATCCCATGATTCATATACTAAGTGTGAGTGTTTTTTTTTTTACAGTTTTTAACAGTTTTCTGTATCATGACTTGACATGTCCTGACATGACCTGTTATAACCTGACATGACCCGACATGACCTGTTACGCCTCACATGAGGTTTCTGCACGGATTACTGAGAGATTGGGATCCCATGATTCATATACTAATTATGAGTGGTTTTTTTTACCGTTTTTAACAGTCCTGTCCTGACATGACCTGTTGTGACCTGACATGTCCTGTTATGACCTGACATGTCCTGTTATGACCTGACATGTCCTGTTATGACCTGACATGTCCTGACATGACCTGACACGTCCTGACATGATCTGTAATGACGACTTCGCTTCGGTTCTGTCCGGAAGACTTCGGGTATTTCCGGAAGACTTCGGATATTTCCGGAAGACTTCGGGTCTTTCCGGAAGACTTCGGGTCTTTCCGGAAGACTTCGGGTGTATTTCCGGACGACTTCGGGTGTTCGTGGGGGATTCTGGGTAATCTCTGTGGTTTTCCGGGAATTCGTGGGGGATGAGGTTAGGTTAGGTTAGGTTAGGTTAGGTTAGGTTAGGTGGGGGATTTCGTGGAGGATTCTGGGTAATATCTGGGGTTTTCCCAGAATTCGTGGGGGATTCTGGGTAATCTTGACACGGCGGCGGCGATATCTTTATATAATATAGAGCGATATACATATACAGAGTGGAGGGGAGGGGATGGGAGGGGAGGGGAGGGGGTCGTCGTCGTCGTCGTCGACCTTCGAAATCTTGACACGGCGGCGATATATAAATATATCGCCGCCGTGTCAAGATTTCGAAGGTCGACGACCTGTTGTGACCCGCCCCCCCGAGGCGGACCCCCAGAGATTACCCAGAATCCCCCACGAACACCCGAAGTCTTCCGGAAATACCCGAAGTCTTCCGGAAAGACCCGAAGTCTTCCGGAAAGACCCGAAGTCTCCCGGAAAGAACCGAACCGAAGTCGTCATAACAGGTCATGTCAGGACGTGTCAGGTCATGACAGGTCATGTCAGGATATGTCATGTCAGGACGTGTCAGGTCATGACAGGTCATGTCAGGACGTGTCAGGTCATGTCAGGACATGTCAGGTCACAACAGGTCATGTCAGGACAGGACTGTTAAAAACGGTAAAAAACTACTCACAATTAGTATATGAATCATGGGATCCCAATCTCTCAGTAATCCGTGCAGTAACCTCATGTCAGGCGTAACAGGTCATGTCGGGACATGTCAAGTCATGATACAGAAAACTGTCAAAAACTGTAAGAAACCACTCACACTTAGTAAATGAATCATGGGATCCCAATCTCCCAGTAATCCATGCAGAAACCTTATTCGGGGGGTTGGCGCGCGTCGCGCGCAGGGGGGCGAAGCCCCCCTAGTATCGTCCTATATTATAAAGATATATCGCCGCTGCCGCCGCCGCCGCCGCCGCCGCCGCTGTTTCAGGAATCGAGGACCACCCACCTCGAATTCCCACGGATTACCCAGAATTCCCACGGATTACCCAGAATCCCTTACCCCTCCCCCGTCCTCACTCTTCGGAAATGCCCGAAGTCTTACGGAAATGGCCGAAGTCTTCCGGAAATACCCGAAGTCTGCCGGAAATGCCCGAAGTCTTACGGAAATACCCAAAGTCTTCCGGAACTACCCGAAGTCTTCCGAAAATTCCCAAAGTCATCCGGAAATACCCGAAGTCTTCCGGAAATTCCTAAAGTCATCCGGAAATAGCCGAAGTATTCCGGAAGTATTCCGGAAATACCCGAAGTCTTCGGGAAATGCCCGAAGTCTTACGTAAATGGCCGAAGTCTTCCGGAAATACCCGAAGTATACCGGAAATACCCGAAGTAAATCAAAGACATGACAGGATTCCAATCCTTCAAAACCCTCATGTGAACCCCGTAGGTGTCAAGAATCCCTCAATACCCTCATGTGAACCCCGTAGGTGTCAAGAATCTCTCAAAATTCCCATGTGAACCCCGTAGATGTCAGGAATCTCTCAGAACCCGCGTACATGTCCAGAATACCTTCGAATCCCTATGTAAACCCTGTACATGTCGAAAATCCCTCAGATCCCCCATGTGAACCCCGTAGGTGTCAAGAATCCCTCAAAACCCCATTTGAACCCCGTAGATGTCAAGAATCCCTCAGAACCCCCATGTGAACCCCGTATATGTCCAGAATACCTTTGAACCCGTATGTAAACCCTGTACATGTCGAAAATCCCTCAGATCCCCCATGTGAACCCCGTAGTTGTCAAGAATCCCTCAAAACCCCCATGTGAGCCCCGTAGATGTCAAGAATCCCTCAGAACCCCCATGTGGACCCCGTACATGTCAAAAATGCCTCAGAACCCCCATGTGAACCCCGTACATGTCCAGAATACCTTCGAACCCCTATGTAAACCCTGTACATGTCGAAAATCCCTCGGAACCCCCATGTGAACCCCGTTCATATAAAGAATCCCTTAGAAACCCCGTTCAAGCCTATCCTGAGTCCTACGCTCCCCTATAGAGAGTCCTACGCTCTGGCAAGCCGTCATATCTACGTGAGCTATTCGTCAATCGTGACCCCCCTTCCGTCTCCTCGTCGCGCATATTTAGAAGTGATTTTGCTATTCCTTGGGCGCGTACGGAAGTATTTCGGAATTCCTTCACAGTTGCCGGTGTGCGGCACTGGGATTCTCTCCCATCGGATTTAAGGGCGGCCCCTACACCTGAGGCCTTTAAGCGTGGTCTGTTTCGCTACCTTTTAGAGTCGGAAGACACACGTAATTGATTATATTATTATTATTATCTATTTTTTTTATTATTATTATTATTATATTTTTTCTTTTTCTTTTCTTTTTCTCTGTTCTTTGCTTTTCTTTCTCTCGCTTTTACCTTATTGACTCTATTTCATAGTATCTCTTTTCTGTGTGTTTCTTTTACTTGACGCTTTATCTTATCTGTAATTCTTACTCTTTTCGGGGCCTGTTTTTGTTTCTCTGTTATGTTATTGCATGTTCTTTTCTTGCTGACTAATGTAAGCGGCGTGGCCCGGTCGCGCTATAGTATTAATAACTCTTTCGTTGACTTTCTGCTAATTTATGATTCCCTTGTACTACTCAACTGCTGCTATGTTTTCCAATGATGTATGGAAATAAATAAATATTATTATTATTATTATTATTATTATTATTATTATCCTATTTTGCGTGCGTAGCACACAGTCAATAAAATCACTCTTTTTTCATTCCATATACATTTTCAATTTTTTTTTTTTTCATCTTCTTTTCCCTATCTAGAACGATCTTGCATAATATCAACCTGATTGGGGGTTGGCGCGCGGAGCCCCCCTAGTATATATATATCCCCCAAAAAGCACCAAAAGAAAAAAAAATTAGGGAGTGGTACTTGGCGGCAGTGTTGGGCAGCAGCAAATTACATGGTGTAATTAATTACATTTCCATTACAAATTACAGCTATAATTTGTAATTAAATCAAGATCCATTACCCATTACAATTGTAATTTGTAATTAAATCAAAATCCATTACCCATTACAATTGTAATTTGTAATTGAACCGAAATCCATTAACCATTACAATTTTAATTTGTAATTAAACCGAAATCCATTAACCATTACAATTGTAATTTGTAATTAAACCGAAATCCATTAACCATTACAATTGTAATTTGTAATTAAACTCAAATCCATTAACCATTACAATTGTAATTTGCAATTGAACCGAAATACATTAACCATTACAATTGTAATTTGTAATTGAATCGAAATCCATTACCCATTACAATTGTAATTTGTAATTAAACCGAAATCCATTACCCATTACAATTGTAATTTGTAATTAAACCGAAATCCATTACCCATTACAATTGTAATTTGTAATTAGGCCGAAATACATTAACCATTACAATTGTAATTTGTAATTAAACTCAAATCCATTAACCATTACAATTGTAATTTGTAATTGAACCGAAATACATTAACCATTACAATTTTAATTTGTAATTGAACCAAAATCCACTAACCATTACAATTTAAAAATGTAATTGAGTCGAAATAAATGAACCATTACAATTTTAAAATGTAATTAAACCGAACCTAACCAAAGCATTACAATTTTTAAGAGTAATTGAACCAAAATAAATGAACGATTACAATTTTCAAATGTAATTAAACCGAACCTAACCAAAGCATTACAATTTAAAAATGTAATTAAGTCGAAATAATTGAACCATTACAATTTTAAAATGCAATTAAACCGAACCCAAGCGAAGCATTACACTTTAAAATTGTAATGGTTCATGTATTTCGGTCGAATTACATTTTAAAATTGTAATGCTTTGGTTAGATTTGGTTTAATTACATTTTAAAATTGTAATGGTTCATTTATTTCGGTTCAATTACATTTAAAAATTGTAATGCTTTGGTTAGGTTCGGTTTAATTACATTTTAAAATTGTAATGGTTCATTTATTTCGACTCAATTACATTTTTAAATTGTAATGGTTAATGGATTTTGGTTCAATTACAAATTAAAATTGTAATGGTTAATGTATTTCGGTTCAATTACAAATTACAATTGTAATGGTTAATGGATTTGAGTTTAATTACAAATTACAATTGTAATGGTTAATGTATTTCGGCTTAATTACAAATTACAATTGTAATGGGTAATGGATTTCGGTTTAATTACAAATTATAATTGTAATGGTTAATGGATTTCGGTTTAATTACAAATTACAATTGTAATGGGTAATGTATTTCGATTCAATTACAAATTACAATTGTAATGGTTAATGTTTTCCGGTTCAATTACAAATTAAAATTGTAATGGTTAATGGATTTGAGTTTAATTACAAATTACAATTGTAATGGTTAATGGATTTCGGTTTAATTACAAATTAAAATTGTAATGGTTAATGGATGTCGGTTTAATTACAAATTACAATTGTAATGGTTAATGGATTTCGGTTTAATTACAAATTAAAATTGTAATGGTTAATGGATTTCGGTTCAATTACAAATTACAATTGTAATGGGTAATGGATTTTGATTTAATTACAAATTACTGAAGTAATTTCACCGTCCATCCAATTGCGAGTGAGGATCTACAAAGACCCAATCGAGCAAGCACAGCGAGCGAGCGCAGTTGGCAGGAAGTAAAAATAATCTACAAAAAGTAGTGATATCCCCCAAAAAGGGTTAAATTACTGAAGTAATTTGTAATGGATTTTTTAAAAATTACAAATTACAAATTGTAATTTGTAATTTGTAATTAATTAATTACAAATTCGCCCAACACTGCTTGGCGGGCCTTCATAGCAAGATGAAAAAAAATGTGACTTTTAGACCTTAGTGGTCGCTCTTCCACTTACTCACACATGGCCCGCCAAGTACCACTCCCTAAATTTTTTTCTTGAGAAAATTTTGTCTTTTCGAAATTCCAGCTCCCAATTTTTCTCCTCGCCAATTATGAGAACCCAATCGAGTGAGCGAGCGTAGCGAGCGAATGAGCACAACGCTACATGGTTCGATTTAATTATAATTTTTTTGTACTTGGTAGTTGTATTTGATTTCAATCCTTTTGTAGAGATTTTTGTGAAGGACGACTTTTGTTTAAAACGGATTTTTGAAGGAAGGCTTTTTTTTGGAAGACGAATTTTTGAGAGTAGGAATTTTTCAGAAAGACTTTTTGTGGAAGACGGATTTTTGTTGCTGGGCATTTCTGAAAACAGATTCTTTGTGAAAAACTTTTTTTAGTAAATTTTTGTGGATGGACCACATTAATGTACTTGGCGAAAGGTTTTTGCACCGGAGGTGCTTTTTGGGGGATATCACTACTTTTTGTAGATTATTTTTACTTCCTGCCAACTGCGCTCGCTCGCTGTGCTTGCTCGATTGGGTCTTTGTAGATCCTCACTCGCAATTGGATGGACGGTGAAAAATATTGGATTTCGTGTTATAAAACGCTAGATATTGTAGGAAATGTTAACAAGAACGTGTACTCGTATGCTAAGTTTATTTTGATCACTCTGACTCTTGTTTAGTGGCAGACGTGAAATATTAATCCTTATTGGGCTGTAGAAATTGGACCGTCCAAATTATTTACAGCAAATACCCAACGTGTAACCCTGCGTGCGGCCGGCCCTCCTTCTTTCTCATTCGGGCTTGGGGACGGCAACAGCGGAGTTTAACTTAGAGGCAGGGTTATAGTACTGCTCATTACAAATCATATCTTAAAGAATGTTCATAGTAAGAAAATCTGAAAATCAGTGTATTAAAAATTAGCGAATATTCACTCAATAAAGTATTCCGAGATAATACTTCTGTTATAAATTGCATGGCAAGATTCGGCCGTTTGATCCGGTCTACCAAGGTATTCTGAGAAACCCGATGATTTCAAGTCGCGTAACTCCAGTAGTCTAATAACTGCCGCGATCTGAAAATTGAAAGCTAAGTCATCGAAGCAAACCCCTGGAGCATACCGCAACGTACACATTTTCTCCATAGAGCTAGAAGTAGGTGTGCGATAACTGTAACCAAAGCAATTAAAAAATTGATCATATCTTCGAGTCCTGAGGTAACGTACGTATTCGGCGGATAGCCCAGAACTGAAACGTAACACATAAAACTGTGTATGAAGGATTACGGACCTCTATACTTGTCTCAAAGCGTATTCCGAGTTACGTCTGCTCTAGACTGCCCGCCGAGATACCTCTGCTTCCTCAGGACCCGTCGATATAGCAATCAATATATCAATAACTCGTCTTCGAAATAGTCTCTCCGAAACTAGACCACTCGGGTATACATATACACTCTTTGAGGCATGCGCAATTTTTTTCTTTGTAATGTACTTGACTCGAGACTCTACCGACTCCCTTGATATTTAGCACCTGAATCATGAACATATAACCAATAAAACGTGTTATTCTACAGTCTACACTGTAAGAATTTTCTCACCGAGCCAGAAATACTATCAGATGGTTAGCTACGAATGAAAAACAAAGTATTATAAGCTGGTCTAGACCAATTTCTTCTCACACGTTACAAGTTTCATCCTGAAATGTTAATAATTATATGAACAACTAATATACCCAAGGCTTTGTGATTAATCGAACTGATTGACTCTGATAACCCCATAATTCGATTCTTCCGTGAAACTGGCTTGCAATTTCCATGTGTGGTAGAGCCGAATGTATGTGGGGTATTCCACGTCAAACCGACCCCTCATGAGCGTGACCCTCTGGGATTTCGATGCCCAATGGATTTTTTGGTTCGTTTTGGTCAAAAATGATGCCTCTATTTTTTTTTTATTTTTCCGAAATTTTTGAAGGTCGTATGGTGACCTCAAATATCATCATCAAGATGGACATTTTTAAAATCGCTGATTTTTTTTTGTAGAATCAGGGACTCGAAAACACATCGTTTGGTCATAGTCCGATCATGGGATGAAAATGCTAACATTTTTTTTCCAATTTTTGATTTTGCACTAAAATATCAAAAAAATTCTAATCATGGTTTTTTGTGGTAAAAAACAAAACAAAAAGAAACTTTGTCTTGGTGAAATTTGATTTTCTTGTTGGTTCAAGCGTAAAACGCCAAAAACCATGCTTGATTCGAAAAAAAAACCGCAATCAACGATCGTTTTTGGCGTTTTACTCTTTAACCAACAAGAAAATCAAATTTCACCAGGATAAAGTTTCTTTTTGTTTTATTTTTCACTACAAAAAACCATTATTAGAATTTTTTTGATATTTTAGTGCAAAAACAAAAATTGAAAAAAAAAATGTTAGCATTTTCATCCCATGATCGGACTATGACGAAACGATGTGTTTTCGAGTCCCTGATTCTACGAAAAAAAATAGCGATTTTAAAAATGTCCATCTTGATGATGATATTTGAGGTCACCATACGACCTGCAAAAATGTCAGAAAAATAAATAAAAAATTAGAGGCATCATTTTTGGCCAAAACGAACAAAAAAATCCATTGGGCATCGAAATCTCAGAGAGTCACGCTCATGAGGGGTCGGTTTGACGTGGAATGCCCCATATGTGAATGTATAAACTTCAAAGCCCGACTTGTTTCATTTTTTCGGTAATGATTCTCATATCACGTCATGTATCTCAATATCACGTAGCGATAACGAGCGGAATGAAATGTCTCCGTTTAGCAAAAAAACTGTCAAACCCAAGCAGCCGAAGCCAACACGCTATAGCTAGCAGTTTCGGGCAATCGATTCTCGATCTGTTACGTTTAAAGATGGCGGCTTGTTTACATTCTCGATTTGATCCAACCCGTGACTCTAACAGTGGCGTCACAAGCGCTGTTTGGCGGCTAAAGCCAGGTACTCGGGTGGCTTTTGTCCCGGCTGTCTAGCGGTCGCTACTCTTCGCTGAATTTAGCAGCCGAAACAACAGCCTATACTTCATGCTATACGTATGTGTGCGAATTGACTTTCGACAACAACGTCACCTGTGAATCAACGACGTGGAACTCTGGATAGTTGTCTGCTGTTCGCGTAATTGATCATTTTCTCAATCGCAGTTCCAGGCTTGCCGCTAGGTAAGCGCTAGTGTCGCCGGTAGGGACAAACAAAACACTTATTGTCGTGTTTATTGTTGATGTTGTCGGGAATCGTAGAGTTCGATGCAATTATTTCGATGGTACTCGTTAAAAACTCAGATATACATTAGATTTTGTGCTATTGAAACTCGAAATTCAAATATTCCCTAGATTCGACACTAGCGCTTACCTAGTGGTCACTATCGTTCTTTGAGAAAATCCTCAATTCTAGACCAGAGAGGCCGCTCTTCTCTCATTTTTATATTCATAGTTAGTGAATTTTGTCCCGAGGAGGAGATGAAAACGATGAAGACGAAATTCTTCGAGCGAAACGGACCTGTCAGATCTTTGAAATAATCATAACTCTTCTTCACGTGCACCGATTCAATCGAAATAGGTCTCAAATGAAAGCTTTTCGTGTCGACATTATAACAATTATATTTCAGAGCCCATGGATATCGCGAGATGAAAGAAATAAGAGATTGTGATTTCCCCCACTACCGCGAACAGCTCCCGTTCGGGTAAAGAGACTCGGTTCGAGTCTCACGCAACGTATTAAGGTAGTTCTACAGGTACACGTATCAACCAAAAGTTCCGACCGCAGCGCACAGTGAAGCCCGCTTCTTACATGGTGCCGTCGGTTAAGAACTCTTGACAGAGCTTGTATACTCTGCCCGTCCTACACAATCACACCCCATGCATGGATAGGTCCCCTACACAAAGTTACCGCGCGCCGATCGCTTCGTCGCAGCGAACACAGTGCAACTGAGCGAGACAGAGAGTGTGTTTCGGTTCCGCGTCGAATAGAATTAATATTTTTCGTGAGTCGATATCTCCGAAACTAAGTGGTGGAAAATTACAATTTTTTTTTAAATTCATCCCACAATAGTACTGCATACACGAGTAGTTTTATTTGAAAATTGTAAGTTCCGTTTACCGTCTATAATGAAAAATGTGAACAAAGTCCTATCCGCTCCCGTGTTAGGTATGGGCGTCGCGTACAAAACGACCGATTTTTAATTGCAATTATCTCACAAACTAAGTGGTGGATTGAATTAAAAATCTAGGAATCGGTTCATGAAGGTTGTGTCTACACTATACTAAAATTTCAGGCAATTCGTAAGTAGTTCACAAAACTGTAGAACTACCTTAAAAAACTTTTTTTCAATGTACTTGGCGCGAGACTCTACCGAGTCTCTTGATATGTATAATATAAAAGATTTTTTCATAACATAATGCTTCATTTTTCGATTTGATATATTTATCAGTATCTATAATTATTAATGTATAACACAATGATAAAAGAGAATACTGAAAAAAAAATTGTACCATGTAGTTACTGATGCAATAAATATAGTAGTGAATTAAAGCTTGTTGTTCTCTTGCCAGGAGTTAATACAATAACCAATAGTCACTACTGTAATTCGTAGTAACTACTGAAGGTCAGTAGTACTACAAGAGTCACTACTGGAGGTCAGTAGTACTACAAGAATCACTACAGAAGGTCAGTAGTACCAACTACTAGAGTCACTACTGATCTTTAGTAGTGACTACTCGTTGGTCACAGCTTCAGTGGTAACTACTTGAGTAATGACTGATCTTCAATAGTTACTACTCGAGTCACTACTGATTTTCATTAGTTACTACTTATTGACTGTATAGCTTCAGTAGTTACTATTTGAGTCACTACTCATTTTCAGTAGTTACTACTCGTTGGTTACACAACTTCAGTAGTTAATACTCGAGTCACTACTGATTTTCAGTAGTTACTACTCGTTTGTTACACAACTTCAGTAGTTACTACTCGAGTCACTACTGATTTTCAGTAGTTACTACTTGAGTCACTACTAATTTTCAGTAGTTACTACTCATTTACTACACAACTTCAGTAGTAACTACTGAAATCCCAGGAGTTTTTTCCGTACGGGCAGACGGTATTGATCGTGCTATATTGTAATTGAAATCGAATAATACTATACGATGTTGAACGCTCGTATCATGCTCTGTCTTGTGTGAAAATATACGACGAGTCCTAAAGAATAACAGACGTATATCTCGGTGGACAGTCTAGAGCAGACGTAACTCAGAATACTGACCGAATACGTGTATTACCTCAGAACTTGTCGATATGAACAATTGTTCAATTGTTTTGGTTATATTTTCGCACGCGTACTTCTAGCTCTACAGAGAAAATGTGTACACTGCAGTATGCTGCGGAGGTTTTCTTCGATGACTTAGCTTCCAGTTTTAACGTTGCGGAACAGCTCTTGGAGCACTCGAGTAACATGACGTCAAATCGTCGGATTCTGACAATAAGAAGAATACCTTGTTGGACCGGATTGAACGGACGAATCTTGCCATGCAATCTAATAACAGAAGTACTACAGTAGAACGCAGATATATCGCCGCGCGCTGGACACGAAGCGGGAGAATCGGCGATATATTCCGAGCCCACACCACGCTCCCTCGACGTTGAGCGCGCGACACTTTCGCCCTAACTCCGTCTCGGTTGTTCTCTCGCTCGACGTTCGAGTTATGTAAACATTATAGCTATCAAAAAAATCTCACACATGATAAGAGGGTATATTTCCGTTTTAAGAATAAATTATTGTTTTTAAGGTTATTAAATGGAAGAATACTCTGTAGCTCTGAGCCTATAACATCTTGACTTTAAGGTTATGGGTCCAGAGCTACAGGTTATGTTGAGTCCCGGCGCGACTTCGATCGATATACATACCTCGGATGCTTAGTGGGGGACGCGAGACTGTGTTGGTGAGAATCTGTGCGTGGATTGACCCTCTCGCGCGGCGATATATCTGTCGGCGATATATCTAGGTTCTACTGTATATCGGAAGACTTGATTGAGTGTTTATCGATAGTTATTTATTGATTTTGATATATTTGCACACTATTATTATTTTTGTAGGAGATCATAAAAACATTATACTGGAGCATGGCAGGATACGGATTTCCACTTATGCTGAAGTTCGTCGTCGGACAATTCTAAACGTATTCATCCGGCCAACGTATCCCTTAAGAGGAGACTTCGGTGAAATTTTGAAAATCGCTATCAGATGTCGTATGAAAAAAATCGTTCCAGCAGTTTTTGAGTAATGCTAGTATAGACTGTGAAAAAACAGTTCAGCGTTCTGCGATGAAGGTGTAAGCGCAAGAAACCTTGTGAAGAAGATCTTGCTCATCGCTGCCAAAATTCCTTGCGTCTACACTTTCACCGCTGGAAGCTTGCATTTTCTTTCCCGCACCCCATACTGCCATAATTTCAAAAGTACTGGATGGACTTTTTTATACACCTCTTTTCAATATTTCAAGAACCAAAAAACCTATTCTTGCCAAAAACTTCATCGAAGTCTCCCCTTAAAAAGGAGAACCTTCAGTATTACCTTAATTATTATCGCATTCTCAGTACAAGTTTTCCATAGTACACCCGAAATCAAACACTGATACAAGTATTCTGCGCAACGACAGAATGTTATTACAGTAAAGTACAGCGTTTGTGTTCCGGTAGAATGGTTCTACGTACTAAGTGATATTCATAAAAATGAATGTAAAAGTACTGACAACAGAATTAGTGTGGCGAGCGAGGAACATCAGAAACCCTATCGAGTAAGCGTAGCGTACGAGACTAATTAACAGCTATAGTGAATCGCAATTCTGCAAAAAGCATTGATATCCCCCAAAAGCACCTCTGGTGCAAAAACCTTTCGCCAAGTATATTAATGTGATCTGTCTACAAAAAATCTATGAAGAAGAAATTGCCTCCAACAAAACATATTTCTTAAAAAATACCTACCAACAAAAATTCGTCTTCAACAAAACTCGACCTTAAAAATTTTTTTCTGAAAAAAGAATCGATATCAGATACAACTGCCAAGCACAATACATGAAAATTGAATTAGAGTAAACGGCATCGTGCTCGTTTGCTCGCTACGCTCGCTCACTCGATTGGTTTTTCATAATTATTGTGAACCAAAATTCGAGGACAAAAAATTGGAGAAAAAAGTTTGGGGAGTGGTACTTGGCGGGCCATCATAGCAATGTATAAAAATGGCACATGGGGACCTGAATGAATACCCCTGCATTTACCCGCACCTGGCCCGCCAACTACCACTCCCGAAACTTTTTTCACCAATTTTTTGTTTCACAATAATTATGAAAAACCAATCGAGTGAGCGAGCGTAGCGAGCAAACGAGCACGATGCCGTTTACTCTAATTCAGTTTTCCTGTATTGTGCTTGGCAGTTGTATCTGATATCGATACTTTTTTTAGAATTTTTTTTTAAGTTCGAGTTTTGTTGAAGACGAATAATTGTTGGCAGGTATTTTTGAAGAAATATGTTATGTTGAAGGCAATTTTTTCTTCATAGATTTTTTGTAGACAGATCACATTTAAGTACTTGGTAAAAAATACTGGTAGTTAAAAGCAGAAGGTAGTAAGCGCCATTTTGATGTTTTTCAATTTTTCATGATTTTTCCAAATAGTTGTAAAAATTCGTAAAACGCAAAGATAAATTGAAAGAATGACCATTTAAAAAAATTCGATAAAAAATATTCGTAGTTAAAAGCAGAAGGTCGTGAGGGCCATTTGGATTTTTTTATTTCTCATAATTTTTTTTAAATAGCTGTAAATACTCGTAAAACGCAAAAATAAATTGAAAGAATGACCATTTGTAAAAATTCGATAAAAAATATTGATAGTTAAAAGCAGAAGGTCGTGAGGGCCATTTGGATTTTTTTATTTCTCATAATTTTTTTTTAATACTCGTAAAACGCAAAGATAAATTGAAAGAACGAACATTTAAAAAAATTCGATAGAAAATACTGGTAGTTAAAAGCAGAAGATAGTAAGCGCCATATTGATTTTTTTTTCAATTTTTCATGATTTTTCCAAATAGTTGTAAAAACTCGTAAAACGCAAAGATAAATTGAATGAACGACCATTTAAAAAGATTCGATACAAAATATTGGTAGGTAAAAGTAGAAGGTCGCAAGCGCCATTTTGATTTTTTTATTTCTCGTGATTTTTTTTTAAATAGCTCTGAAAACTCGTAAAACGCAAGGATAAATTGAAAGAACGACCATTTAAAAAAATTCGATAAAAAATATTGGTAGTTAAAAGCAGAAGGTAGTAAGGGGGCGTCCATTAATCACGTGATGCATTTTGGGCTGTTTCTGACCTCTCCCCCCCTCGTCGTGATCTTAAGTGAGACTGTATCCAACCCCACCCCCCCTCCCTGCTATCACGTGATTATTTATAAAAAAATACATTCTATACACACAAATCAGAGAAACATGAAATGAAATGACTCATTTGCGTAGTAGAGTCAATTGTCAATCGCGGGACATTTGAAAGTCTTCAATAAGTAGAGATTCTTTCGCACTGTTAAACGAAAAATATACGTGATTCGTTCAAATGACCCCCTCCCCCCATGTGATCGGCCGTGATTTTTCTAGCGACCCCCCCCCTCCCTGCCTGAAGCCTCACGTGATTAATGGACGCCCCTAAGCGCCATTTCGATTTTTTTATTTTTCATGATTTTTTCAAATAGCTATAAAAACTCGTAAAACGCAAAGATAAATTGAAAGAACGACCATTTAAAAAAATCCGATAAAAAATATTGGTAGTTAAAAGCAGAAGGTCGTGAGCGCCATTTTTATTTTTTTTTATTTTATCATGATTTTTTTTAAATAGCTGTAAAAACTCGTAAAACGCAAAGATAAATTGAAAGAACGACCATTTAAAAAATTCGATAAAAATATTGGTAGTTAAAAGCAGAAGGTCGTAGGGGTTTTGGAAAGCAGAAGGTCACATCTCCATTTGATTTTTATTTCTCATAATTTTTTTAATACTCGTAAAACGCAAAGATAAATTGAAAGAACGAACATTTAAAAAAATTCGATAGAAAATACTGGTAGTTAAAAGCAGAAGATAGTAAGCGCCATATTGATTTTTTTTTCAATTTTTCATGATTTTTCCAAATAGTTGTAGAAACTCGTAAAACGCAAAGATAATTGAATGAACGACCATTTAAAAAGATTCGATACAAAATATTGGTAGTTAAAAGCAGAAGGTCGTGAGCGCTATTTTTATTTTTTTTTATTATTCACGATGTTTTTAAATAGCTCTGAAAACTCGTAAAACGCAAGGATAAATTGAAAGAACGACCATTTAAAAAAATTCGATAAAAAATATTGGTAGTTAAAAGCAGAAGGTCGCGAGCGCCATTTGGATTTTTTTATTTCTCATGATTTTTTTTGAATAGCTGTGAAAACTCGTAAAACGCAAAGATAAATTGAAAGAACGAACATTTCAAAAAATTCGATACAAAAATATTGGTAGATAAGAGCGAAAGTAGTAAGCGCTATTTTAATTTTTTTCAATTTTTCATGATTTTTCCAAATAGTTGTAAAAACTCGTAAAACGCAAAGATAAATTGAAAGAACGACCATTTGAAAAAATTCGATAAAACTAATGGTAGTTAAAAGCAGAAGGTAGTAACCGGCATTTTGATTTTTTTCAATTTTTCATGATTTTTCCAAATAGTTGTAAAAACTCGTAAAACGCAAAGATAAATTGAAAGAACGACCATTCAAAAAAATTCGATAAAAAATATTGGTAGATAAGAGCGAAAGTAGTAAGCGCTATTTTGATTATTTTCAATTTTTCATGATTTTTCCAAATAGTTATAAAAACTCGTAAAACGCAAAGATAAATTGAAAGAACGAACATTTAAAAAAATTCGATAAAAAATATTGGTAGTTAAAAGCAGAAGGTCGTGAGCGCCATTTGAATTTTTTTATTTCTCATGATTTTTTTTAAATAGCTGTGAAAACTCGTAAAACGCAAAGATAAATTGAAAGAACGACCATTTAAAAAAATTCGATTAAAAATATTGGTGGTTAAAAGCAGAAGGTCGTAAGCGCCATTTTAATTTTTTTTCGATTTTTCATGATTTTTCCAAATAGTTGTAAAAACTCACGCAAAGATAAATTGAAAGAACGACCATTTAAAAATATTCGATACAAAATATTGGTGGTTAAAAGCAGAAGGTAGTAAGCGCCATTTTGATTTTTTTTCAATTTTTCATGATTTTTCCAAATAGTTGTAAAAATTGGTAAAACGCAAAGATAAATTGAAAGAACGACCATTTAAAAAAATCCGATAAAAAATATTGGTAGTTAAAAGCAGAAGGTCGTGAGCGCCATTTGAATTTTTTTATTTCTCATGAATTTTTTTAAATAGCTGTGAAAACTCGTAAAACGCAAAGATAAATTGAAAGAACGACCATTTAAAAAAATTCGATCAAAAATATTGGTGGTTAAAAGCAGAAGGTCGTAAGCGCCATTTTAATTTTTTTCAATTTTTCATGATTTTTCCAAATAGTTGTAAAAACTCGTAAAACGCAAAGATAAATTGAAAGAACGACCATTTAAAAATATTCGATACAAAATATTGGTAGTTAAAAGCAGAAGGTAGTAAGCGCCATTTTGATTTTTTTTCAATTTTTCATGATTTTTCCAAATAGTTGTAAAAATTGGTAAAACGCAAAGATAAATTGAAAGAACGACCATTTAAAAAAATCCGATAAAAAATATTGGTAGTTATAAGTAGAAGGTCGCAAGCGCCATTTGATTTTTTTATTTCTCATGATTTTTTTTTCAAATAGCTGTAAAAACTCGTAAAACGCAAAGATAAATTGAAAGAACGACCATTTAAAAAGATTCGATAAAAAATATTGGTAGTTAAAAGTAGAAGGTCGCAAGCGTCATTTTGATTTTTTTATTTCTCATCATTTTTTTTTTAAATAGCTGTCAAAACTCGTAAAACGCAAAGATAAATTGAAAGAACGACCATTTAAAAAAATTCGATAAACAATATTGGTAGTGACACAGGAATCTTGGATGACAGGTCAGTTAAAAGTCAAAATATAGATGACGTTTCGGTCCAGGTGGGGACCCTCCTCAGATCGATCATTTAATACATCTGTTAGTATACAGTGAAAAAATGATCATAAACAAACCATAATTTTTATGACCTCAAATAAATTTAAACCTACCATAGAAAAAATTCTTAATTTAAGTGGAGGTTGGAGTATCCAAGGTGTGCAGGGTATGGGGTTGGATTTATAGCAATCCGGATAGCCCAAATCTCCATAGTTATTACAAACAAGCGCAAACAAGTATGACCAATTGACAGTTGAAGTAGTCAGAACAGAGACGTTGCAATACAATTATGGAGGCGAACCAGCATAACGTCAGGAAAGCAGGAATCAGTTATACTCAAAGAGATAGATAGAATTGATCAACAGAGACAATCAATTGCCGCTCAGATGGTAAGAAATTTGCAGACAATTAGACAGTATCACTCAATAAGGTCTTAAGGGCATGCTGGACTCAGATTTCCATATTTAAAAAATAATGAAGTCGGATATGGACGGGGGGGTGTTTAATGGGTTCCTTAGACGATTTGTAATCAAATTGGTAGCTGCATGAACGTGTATCTCACCAAAATCGAGTAAAATAAGGCTTTTTTGTTTCGCGAAGCGTGGGGACCGTCACTTGTTTTCACTGATATCACCGACTACGCATCACAAGGGCGGAAAAGAATGCAATTCCACCCTCGTCAATATAATTCCACTCACATATATCGCAAAACTTGTTCATTTCACCCAACGATGAAGCCTCAGAATTGTTTCCAGAAAAAGACTGTAATTTTTCTCGGTATAAAGCACCGGCCGCGGCCATGTTGGATCGTTTCGCGATGCGCGTCGGGCCCGTCAGCGCTCCTTTTTCGACGCGCGGGCTCACCGGGAACCAAGCTTACAGTTGTTGCCAACCTTCGTCTCGCGGTCCTGCGTTTCACGAACCGCCGTTCCTTGTTCAGCGCTATGACAGCTGAGCGGGAATTCAAACGGAAATAATTCGGAATAATAATAGTTATAACAAATGTAAGATACGTATAAGTTGTAAAAATTTGTAAATTAGTCTTATTGTAAGTAGTAATGTATTAGATGAAGTTATGGACACGGAAACCATGTAACCCCGAGGGGAACATTAAATGAACATACACAAACATACACAAACATACATAAACATACATAAACATACATAATAGTTATAGCAATGCATTGTTATTATTATTATTATTATTATTATTATTATTATTATTATTATTATTATTATTATTATTATTATTATTATTATTATTATTATTATTATTATTATTATTAATTATTATTATTATTATTATTATCATTATAATTACAATTTCCGAAATAATGATAATAAGAATTATAATAATAATAATTATTATTATTATTTTATTATGATAATAACAATTATTATAATGATTATCATTATTATCATTGAAAAAAATTTACTCGAAAGTGGTGACATTTGAGAATGAAAATGAAAACGTGTGCGCCATTTTTTTATTTTTTTTTTTATCTTGACAATTTCGTGGAAATCGGAATTTCAATATCTTTCCAAAATAATAATAATAATAATAATATTGATAATAATAACAAATATTATTATGATGATAATTATTATTATGATAATAACAATATGATAATAATTATTATTATCATTGCAAAAAATTTACTCGAAAGTGGTGAAATTTGTGAATGAAAATGAAAACGTATGCGCCATGTTTTTTTCTTCTCTTGAAAATGTGAAAATCGGAATTTCCATTTTTTCCAAAATATATATAATAAAAATAATTATTATTATTATACATTATAAATAATGATCATTATAATTGAAAAAAATTTACTCGAAGGTGGTGAAATTTGTAAATGGAAATGAAAACGTATGCTCCATGTTTTTTTACGCACAGAATAATCAAAATTCCGGATCTTTTGAGGAATTTTCAACTTTCATCATGAAAGAATTATATCAAGGCAGAGGTGTAAAGTCGTATATACGCCATTTATTATTATTGTGATTATTATTACTATTATTATTATTTGATATTGATATTTGATATTCATTTGTTCAGGCTTACATGATTACATCCACCTTATTCTACACATACAGTTATTCACTGACATAACATGACAACTAACAACGTAAGACGAAAGTAAGGCATTAGAAAGTAAAGTATTATTATTATGATTATTATTATTATTTTAGAAAAAATTAAAATCCCGATTTTCACAACATGTTCAATATTAAAAAATAATAATAATAATAATAATAATAAAGGGCGTATACGACTTTACACCTCTGCCTTGTCTAATTTTTTTATGATGATATACCTGAAAATTTTTCAAAAGATACGGAATTTTTATTATTCTGTGCGTTTCGCAGAATTCCAGAGTGTTTGTAGAAAAAAAAAAAAAATGGCGCATACGTTTTCATTTACATTTACAAATTTCACCACTTTTGAGTAAATTTTTTCCAATTATAATAATAATAATTATTATCATGACAATAATTGTTTTAATTATTGTCATGATGATAATTATTATTATAATTGAAAAAAAATCAAATTATTATTATTATAATAATTATAATTCATTGTTATAACTATTATTATTCCGAATTATGCTAGACTAGGTATACGGCTGGCATTCCGGAGAGAGAGACTCCGGAACGCCAGCCGTATACCTAGCCATGCAGTGTTTATAATAAATAATGCAACGATGCTTCGATAACGCGGTAAGTACTCAAAGTGTTATTTCAAAATAATTGAACGAATGGTAATTGAATAAAAATTGATAATCCGGATCGACCCCTGTTCTATTTTTATCCTCCTTTCCCAGAAACCTTTCATACTTCACGAAACAAACCAAAGTTCACACCAAAGTTTATTCTCGTGAATTGATTTAGACTCCGAATTTCAATTGCATTTACAATTCATTCATTGCTGGAAAAATACAAACAATTTCACCACGAGCATGGTAAGAAAAATTGTGACGTATACATCGGATGAAGGGTGAATGAATATCGCTCGAGTTCTCTTTATTACATCATTTGTTTATTTTGAACTGCATAATGTCAAAAAAAAAGACATAAATTCATTCATGATTACTCGCACTAGACAAATAATTTTCTTTTATCAACGATGTAGAACAGATGAGATGTGGT
>JAEUYN010001320.1:0-23912 GCA_018257835.1 Euura lappo
ATATTCAATTATCCTGAATATTTAATGTAATCAGGAGGCGAGTGCTTTTCGTTCTTGTTTATCGAGAAAAACGTATCAAATTTCTTCTCTGTCTGTCTCGTTAATTAATTCAATTCATATCGAATATCAAAGGAATTGCCATTCATTTCGCCGTCTCTCATTGACACTTCTTATCAGACACCAAAAAAAAAAAAAAAAGAAAAACGAACGTTTCGAAAATCTTTTTTTTTCCTGCGAAGTAAGGACTGAAAGCTATTATCCACGAGTACATACGAGCTTCTAATTCTTTTAATTGACCTAGTATAAAAATGTCAACGTTTATGAACGAATCTTCGTGTTTTCAGGCTCAATACGATTTAAAATGGCATGAGCCTACTTCCTTACGTCATTAGACACGCGATATAATTCTTGGTATCATACAAAAAGATCCTCGGTAAATATTTCAGCGGTATAATATTAGCCCCTGAAGATACAGTACATATGTGTATAAATTTATCTCCGGCACGTATTACGTGAATATATATAGATATACATACGTGGTGTTTAAACGTTGGCGATTATAGGTAATGGGAAATCCTCCGACGCGACGGTTCTCGTGGGAGGAGGTGGGGTAATTTAACCCAAATTGAACACTCAAGTATACATACTTAACACACACACACACACACACACACACAGAGATAGATGGGGAGAGAGAGAGAGAGCATAAAGAGGACTAGAACGTAACGCGAACCACAAATGCCACTACCTATCGTCGAGATTCCTGGACCGAACCCAGAGAGAGAGATACGGAGGATTTCGACCGAAAACGTTTGTTAGGGAAATTCAAACCAGAAGCACAATGGAGAGTTTAACGAACTTCTCAAACAGCTGGGTGTAGTAGTAGTAGACGACGAGTTCAGTGGACAAAGAGAGATAATTGTCATTCTGAATGATGACGTACGTACCGCAACGATGAGACCAATCACTAATTCAGTCACTTTTCTCACTATTAGCCACTTTTTTTTACTCCATGTGTCACTTTTCTGGTGACTATTCAGCTTCCCACTGCTAGAATATCAATTTTCTCACACCCGGTCGCAAAATGCTACTTTTTATGCCTCTTGAGCCGGCGCAAAACAGATCTTTTCCTGCCCTCGGGCGGAAAAGTGCTTTGCGCCCGCTCACTCGGTCTGAAAAGAGGCATTTTTGCAGACCAGGTGTTGAGAAAAAAAATCGTGTGCAACACGAAAAATAGTATTTTGCGCCCTTGATACACAATGTATTATTTTTTCATAAAATACCCATTTTATTGATCGAATAATTTTTTCAAATTAATATTGTGTTCTACTCGAATCAAAATTATGAAACGATCGTAACACTCCTCCTGGTGATTTAGATATAACTGATTGTGAGAAATAATTGATTTCTCCAAGTCACTCTTCGTAACTTTTTAGTCACTCTTTGGAGTGGAAAAAAACTAACTTTTCTCACTTGTTAGTTTGGAGAACTCTACTCCCACGAGACCTGTGAAGACATATTTCAAACAGAAAATCAACTTTTTAACATTATAGAGAAAAATTCACTCTTCCAATATTTGATCATTGATTTTAATAGCGGAAATTTAATTACTCTGATTGCATTCTGTTCGGTACGTAGGTATAGAAGATTGAAAAATGAGAATTATTCAATTTCATACTTTATACACTTTGAAACTGATCTGCAGAATTTAAACAATTTTTTAATCGTTCAATTTCTTCTTGATGGAACAAAATTTTGTTAACTTCCCGTTTCTCTTTTTTCAGAGAAAAAAGGAAGTTATTGTGATCACCCCGAAAATGAAAAGTTGAGTTTTCACTCAATATTCACATTTCGAGGTCCAAAGAATCACCTCCGACTATTTTCAGTTTGACGTCTGGGTGTGTGTGTGTGTATGTGCGTGACCACATTTTTGTCCGCGCGATATCTCGAGAACGCGTGGTCGGATTTCGATCAACTTGGGCTCAATCGACGGGGCTTTTCTTAACTTAGAACTGATTAGATTTTGGCTTCGATCGGATTAGTACTTTTTGAACTATTCAAATAACAAAATTCTAAAAAACACAACAAAAATGACGATATCTTGAGAACGAATCAACGGATTTCAATGAAATTTGGTACCATACGGTTTTTTTGATCGCTGATCACGAATCTGAAGTCAGTTTTGCAAAATTTTCATTTGGCGTATTCGATATGCTGCAAAAAAACTAAAAACATTTGGATTTGGATGAAACTTGGTACTCGTAGGTTTTTTGGGTCACTGATCACGAATCTGAAGTCAGATTAGCGAAATTCAAAATGGCGAGTCCGATTTGCTGGGAAAAATAGTAAAAACATTCGAAATCTTACGGAAATTTGTACTCGAAGGTTTTTTGAACCGCTGATCAAGAATCTGAGGTCAGATTTACAAATTTCAAAGTAACTGAGAACAAAATAAATAACGGGAAGTTCGAAGGCTGACTCATAGTCAGCCCAAACCCGCTTGTTTCACTGTTTCAACGCCATATGTACTTATATTGTTCCAAACTTGAAAAAATCAGGATTCCCTCGAAATTTTTTATCGTTGTTGCAATTTCGAAAGCCGTTCAACCTCTTCCTCGATCCAATTAGGTACATCCAACGATAATTCGTAGCTTGTTACGTGGTTTTATGACAACTGGGTTTTGGTGTTCTGCGAACGCCTGGTTGCGATCATGGCCACCCGACACGAACACCTGCTTGCTTTCGTATGCACGTTTAGTTTATTAGCCATGTATTGCCACTTAGAGGGAGGGACGAGGGGACTAGAGAACAGGGGTGGAGGGTGAAAGGGCTTGACTTACACATTGAACAGAATTACTCAAATGCGCGTATGCACGCGATGATGTAACATAGCCTGGCCCCCTTCCCCTGGGCTTGGAACAGTGCTGGAATTCAGTTTTTTCATTATATCTCGACAACCGTTGATCCTATCGTCACGAAGGTCATTATAAAAAATGAAGCTCATCAAATTCTCTACAACAAACGTTCAATACATTTTTTTCATATCTTCGATAGTTTTTGTGTAATACACCAGCGAATACGTACACAATTCTCACAAGGTTCTATACAAACATCGATACTTTCAGCCTTGTATTACACAAAAACTATCAAAGATATGAAAAAAATGTGTCGAACCTTTGTTGTAGATAATTTAATGAGCTTCATTTTTTATAATGACCTTCGTGACGATATGATCAACGGTTGTCGAGATATGATGAGAAAAAACTGGATTCGAACACCTTTCTCCAGTCAGAGGTCACAACTTGGGCTAAGATCAGATCTGTACTGATTCTTTTTTATATTTCCTATACTTTTTATCCAATTTTACCTGGCCAGCGGACAATTTTCTGAATTCGAGGACCTGCTGAGGCAGCTACTGCACCCGTGAGCGGATTATATGCAAGGGACGGTCCTGAAATATTATTATACCTATACGGTCACTATTTATATCTACTACAGATCTCGCGTGCCACTGATCATGCATTATGCATACCTCACAGAGTTGAATGTCCTTACTTTACCTCTTTCCTACACCGTGTTAACTGCAACTCTGATATCAACGCGAATCTCTGATTAATTTTTTTTTTTTTTGCTACCATGCGATCAAACGATTCCATATCGCAGGGATTTCGGTATACATATGTATATATCAGTTATCACAGTAGTTACACTGATTTGACAGTGTTTTTCACGTGAACCTCCCAAAATGTGTAAAATAAAAAAAAAATTGAATATCACAAGGGAGCCTATCGAGTGTTGAATTTATTATTAATAATTAGCTGAAATAACGTGGAGTGAATGAAGAGTAGCTTTTTTGACATATTGCATAAACTTCCATCAATAAAACTTGTTACCCAACAAAAAAAATGTCTATCAACAAGTAAATCCATTTACTTGACGGAATTTTACTTGACGCATTATGAAAAGTCAACTAAACCCTTCATCCTTTTTTTTTTTTTTGTTTGCTAAAATTAGCTGGAATTATATCAAATTTACGACATTTCTTGACAAAAAAAAAACATAATTGCAAATTTTTATCTGTATAAAAACTAGTTTTTTTTTTGTTTTTTTTGTGAATTTTGTTACCGATGAAAGTCAATTACTTCAAAAAAGCTTCTCGGTCCGCGAAAGTAGCTGTATAAATATGTAACTATAATGTATTATTATGCGAATAGTTTCTAACGAGTATATAATCATATACCGAGGGTTTACGTAGGTTGATTACGGTTCCTATATGTATATAGTATACCCGTCGAATCTCACGCCCATAAATTCTTCCCTCTCCCTCTTCCACCCCTAATTCGGACGCATATAATTTACAGCCGATTCCGGTGTTATGGGGTGGTAGGCATTAGCCGAGGGTATAATTCACAGATACACACCGCCGCCGTAGCCACACCCCTCCTCGCGAAAACCACCCACGAATTTAGCCAACGTCGACGATATTATCACCCCCTTCGTGACACAATTCTACAAATTTTTGGAATTTTTATTTATTTACTCATTTATTATCAGCTGTCTCGCATCGTTTCAAATTATTTCTCCAATGTTCACGTCAATTGTTAATTTTTTATTTATTTATGCTCTTTTTACTAGTTAATTATTCATTAAATTTTAATTCATCTATTCTTTATTTCTGCCTTTTTTTTTTGGTTGTAATCAATAAATTATTTTCTAGTCTCTGATGAAGATTAATTATTTTTTGACTCGACTCTGCACATTATATTCGTTCAACGCTCTAATTATAAACAATTTTATTCTGTTTCAGGTGAGTTTCCCCCCACCAAAAAAAAATCTCTAAGTGACCGAAAATGAGCTTCTCCATCAGGTCAGTTCTTGAAGACATGATTTTTTTTTTTTTGAGTTTTAGTTTCAGCATAATATCGTGACATTAATCTCTGTGCACTGTGAGCCGAATTAGGCAGAGGTTACAGGGTGTTTTAGCTTAACGACATAATAATAAGTTCGCTAAATGTTTCTGCACCCCGCACCCCTAGTTTGCCGTTAGGCCTTGGCTCGGAACGGTGTTTCAGAGTTTTGGCACTGAATCAACTCTGAGAAAGACCACATTTATCGCACGTATACGTAGGACGTAGGTACTGCGAAATTAGTACTGCGAGTGACACTCTGCTGTATAATACTGGAAATGGATATGGTATATTTTTAGCCATTTTTGCTAAATACAGGGTGTCTACATCCTTGAAAAACCTGGAAGTCCTGGAAATCTCAGGGAATTTTTTTTCTCCTGGAATATCCTGGAATTCTTAGGGAATATTGAGTTCACTCAGGGAATTCTTCGAAAAGTGATCAATTGGAAACAAAATTCTGCAAATATCAAACCCGGATTAAATTGCAATAAGACAAAAAAAATCTTCTATATTTTGCGAAATAATAACAAAGATCGTATTTCGACACACCTGGAAGAATAGAAAAAAAAGCCTGGAATATCCTGGAATTCTCAGGGAATTTTAGATCCTTGCTTGAGTAGACACCCTGGACCAAGACATCCGCGACGAAAGTGTGTGGTGGAAGAGGAAATAAGGAGAAGGAGACAGTAGCTACACAGACATACGACCGAAGGTACACGACTAACTTGATACGATTAATTATAGGTTGAAAAGAATGGGATAAAAGCAGCTAGAGAAGACAGAGACAGAGGCAAAGACGAAAGCACTCAGCGTGAAGTGATGAGAATTAATTAATAGGGGGTAATAGGTAACAGGTCAAAACGAATTTCTGTCCAAGCTGTGTGTTGAAGCCAGGCGCGAAACTGTGATGAAATAAATCGCAACAATTATCAACATTCTATTCAACAATTTTTAGAAAGTTGAAATCAGGATCTCATTGATCCCATCTGTATCTATATATCTATCTATATCTATTATCTATATCTATATCTATTATTATTATTATTATATCTATAAAGGAACAAGTGGCATCAACACGCACATAGTGGCCACTTTTTTGCGGAAAAAAAATTCCCTGACATTTCCCTGACCTAAATATAATTTTTCCCTGACTGAAATTTGGACGAATTAGTGGTTATTCAAGTATGTAATAATAATGATTTAAATCCATGGTGAAAGAAAATGATTTTTGCGAATACTTTTGATTGCATAAATGTCGCTGGGGATCTTTTATTCTGTCTTGTTTCGTATGACCATGAAATTCCTTTGCTTTTCCCTGACTGCAGTTCTCCGGATTCCCTGACATTTCCCTCACTTCCCTGACCATTTTTCGAATTCCCTGACTTTTCCCTGATTTCCCTGTTTTCCTTGACGAGTGGCCACTATGGCCCAGCCCAAACCCCTTGACCTAGAAACTTGAAATTTGGGCAACATGTTCCCTTCCCTTCGTAAACACCCACTAAGAAGCGATTTTTCGAAATTCGCCCCACAAGGAGAATAAAAGGGGTAAAACACGTTTTCGCGGATTCATGGATTCATGGATATCTCCACGGCCCGATGACATATTGACTTCGTTTTGGCTTCAAATTATTGCTCATTCAAATACCTAGAAAGTAGTTTAAGCGTTTTTTGAAATTCGACTCCTAAGGGAATGAAAAGGTGTGAAACCAATTTTTGATGCGCCGTAGCGTAGCTTTTGATTAACTTGAAGCCAATTCAACTCGACTGACTCAAATTGAATCAACTTCGTGAAACTTCGACTAACTAATTCAGCTGACTTCACACGACTTGAATAAATTACCTAAATTTACTTGAATTTTACTGAATTTCACTGACTTCGGGTAAATTGAATTCGTAATAATCAGACCTAAGTCGTCTATCATAATAGTTGACCATTGAGAAAAATATGCTTTCATCGATGAAACTTTGAATTTTAGGTTTTTAATTACTAAAAAAATTCCTGAAAAAAAAGTGTTCCGAAAAAACACCGTTTTCTATGCCAAAAAAATCACAATTTTTTCAATTTTCAATATTTTTTCTCAAAAAATTTAGAACGATGCTCTTGAGTTATAGTACTTTCATGAAAAAAATTGTTCGGTACGGTGTCTTTCAAAAAGTATATTTATTTTTCAGATTGAAAATTATGATTGATGTTCATTTACACATTTTTCAGATTTTTGTCTGTCAACTACTCGTATTACTCGATTGAAAGAAAAAAAAAAAAAAAAATTAATCCGGGTCAAGTGACTTAATCTGACTTAATTGAAAAAGTCAAAATAACGTTAATTAAAAAAATCGTCACTATAATCCGAATCTCTCTCCAGTAGTAGATTAATGAATTCCTTTCTCACAGTCTAACCAGGTTAATTAAATGCAAAATTCAGAACGGGGTTTCTGGTTAGACAAAAAGACAAAAAGAAAGAAAGAAGAATAAAAGTGCATAGAATCGTTCGAGTGTAAGAATCCGCTTGTGCAAACGTTTCTTTTTCTTCACGATAACGAAGCCACGACAGTTTTTTTTTCCTTCTTTCATTCTTACCTCGTTTCTTTTCCATTCTTCGAGTTATACCGTGTATCACACCAGCGATATGGTACAAACGTACTCCCTACAGATTAAGGATGTATAGGCCATACAATCTCAACCAAAAGTGAGTCTCGTCGTCAATATTGAGTACTTCGAGATGAGATAAAAATCGGAAAAAAATCAACCACAATCAAGATGATAAGAGTATTCATTTTCAATAATAATAATGCCCAAAAGTTATCAACAAATTGTTTAAACAAATCATTGTCTAGCAAATTTCCTGGTGACGTTATTTTTTTTTCATGTCAAATGAATTGGTTAATTTTTCTGAATACACATGAATTTTTTCAGAATTTTGTCACTTTTTTGAAATTTCCGTTTTCGGAAATTTCCAAAGGCTGTATTTACAAAACTATTAGTTCCACGCTCCGGAAACTTCGGAATTGTAATCTACATCGTTTCCACAATAACATATCCAAAATTCAGATTTTTTTTCTCCATTTTTCAAAATCGAAAACGGAAATTTCAAAAAAGTGACAAAATTCTGAAAAAATTCATGTGTATTCAGAAAGATTAACGAATTCATTTGACATGAAAAAAAAATAACGTCACCAGGAAATTTGTTAAACAATGATTTGTTTAAACAATTTGTTGATAACTTTTGGGCATTATTATTATTGAAAATGAATACTCTCATCATCTTGATTGTGGTTGATTTTTTTCCGATTTTTATCTCATCTCGAAGTACTCAATATTGACGACGAGACTCACTTTTGGTTGAGATTGTATGGCCTATACATCCTTAAAGGTTCACTGCTCTGAGAAGGGTATAAGAGGGACACTTGAACCAAATTCGATAAATAAATAAAAGATAGTGGGAAAATAAGATTTTCATTGATTCAGAGTTCAGAGCTTCTCTCTCTCTCTCTATATATATATATATATGTCTTCGAAAACTGGATAAAACCCGAGATAAAACCACTCAAATATAATCCATACTCCAATTTATCTCTCTCTTTCTCTCTGTCAAAAAAAAAAAAAGAAGAAGAAAAAAAGCTACATTTCTCTTCCTAATGTAATGTTCTTCTAGTGTCTTTTTAATCTGGATATTTTTTAGTCACTCGAGAAATATTTGATATTCGAACAGTTTTGGTTTTTACATATTTTAGTGTCTACATCCTTGAAAAACCTGGAAGTCCTGGAAATCTCAGGGATTTTTTTTTCTCCTGGAATATCCTGGAATTCTCAGGGAATATTGAGTTCACTCAGGGAATTCTTCGGAAAGTGATCAAATGGAAACAAAATTCTGCAAATATCAAACCCGGATTAAATTGCAATAAGACAAAAAAAAAAAATCTAGTATATTTTGCGAAATAATAATAAAATAAAAAAAAAAACAAAAACAATTATTTTCAGGTTGAAATGAATGAAATAATTTGACTTATTTCACCGGAAAAAAAATAAATTAAATAAATAAATAAATAAATCATGTGTCGATTGAATGGGCTTGGGTCAAATAATTCCTCCGTGCATGTACATAAAGAAAAAACAAATAAGCACTTCGTTCCGACTTTTAAGCCTGTAAAGAAATTCGATACTCCCCGCGTCTTGTATCCCTGCAGGCAGGATAAGGATCCTTGAATTTCTTGTCTCTTTTTTTCCCTTTTCTTCTCTTCTTCTTCTTTTTTTTTTCGAAGCCCATAGCCCCCGTTGCTCGGAGTATCGGTGACAATCAAGGGCTCGTTCGCTCGCCCCCATAGACTAACTCGGTGCCTGGTTCTCTCACGAGTGAAAAAAACCGTGTCCAGTCGAGCGTCAAGTCAAATGTGAATTGGAACTTGGAAGCGCTTCGGTTCCGAGGGTACCTACGAAGCTAACAACCGGAGGAGACGGAATCCGAGGTGTTTTTTTTTTTTTTTGCTTTTTTTGCTTTTTTTTTTTGTCTTTTTTCGTTGTATATACGGAATCGAGCTTTTGATTGATTCTCGTGTATTTTTGGCGTGGTTCGGCGTCGTGTGGACCTTAAAAGAGGAGAGAGAAATTCAAGTCTTGATGAATTGGAATGTTTCGAGAATTTTGAGAACTGGAAAATTCAATGAAATTGAGAAAATCGTGGAATTTTTAAAAAGTAGCTGGAATTTGCGGGAAAAAAAGGAAAAATTCTTATTTGCAGTTTGGAAGAATGTAAAAAAAAAAAAATAATCAATTGAATTGTAGCTTGAATTAAAAATTGACGAAATTTGAAACTCGAAAAAAAATTTTTTTGAGTATCAGAAATTCTGAAAAAATATCAGAAGGTTTAAAAAGATACAGAATCGGAATTTGGAAAATGGAGAAATTGAAAAATATATTGATTTGTAAGTCTTATGCGTGAATAATTAGCTAAAATTGGAAAATTCAATGAATTTCAATCATTGAACGACAACAAAAAAAAAAAAAAAAAAGAATGAGAAAATATGAAAAATGATAAGACTGACAAATTTGCAGAAAATTAAAAGACCGAAAGAAGATCGCAGAATTTCAAAAATGAAAATAAAGTAATAGAATCCATAAACTATGCATTATAAATTTTCAAAAATTTGAAAACTTTATGAATTGAATGGAATAGGAATGCGAAAAAAAACAATTGCATATCACAACATGTGAAGAGAGTGAAAAAAAGGTAAAAATTATAAAAATCGACTGAATTCGGAAGCTTTGAAAGACTAAATTCAAGAGTGGAAAGAAACTAAAATAGTTTATACAAAACCATGCAATAAAAATTTGATCAAAAATTAAATTGCAAACTGAAAAAACTTGAAGAATCTGATTAAGCTGGATCTGAAGTGTTTTTAAAAATTCAAAGAAGAAGAAAAAATGGCCTGAAAAATCGTGAGATTTAAATTTCATGATTTCTTATATACAATTTCCCCCTGATAAATTCGACTGTCAGAAAGAGTAATTTTTATCCGATATTTAGGGATTGCACGCACGCACGCACGCAGGCACACGTCTACTGGAAAACGCCGAGTCGCGTCGAGTCCGCACGCCGTCTGAGTTTCGTATATATCGACGTTTCATTTGATAAGATTTGGGCACAAAGCAACCCTCTACGAGGTTTGAATATTTTCGCAACCCTACCCCCGTTTCGCACAGGTACCTCGTACCTAGAAGGTGGCGGCGGCCCCGTTTTCATATGGAAATATTCACGCGATCATATTTCAACGTGCATATCCAGTGAATCGATATATCCGATCTGTTCCCGCTTTTCTAAACTCTTATCAATATATCAAAACGCGTTTTAGTCCTTCTGCACAGGTGCAAAAATCGATTATTCTATTCGTATACTGTTATAAAAAAATTTTTGGTCATTTTCAAATAACCATAAAGTCGAAAGTATGGAATGAAAATTCTCCCGTGTCACTTTTCTTGCTATTAGCCACTTTTTGCGGTGAGAAAAACACACAAAACAAGCGGGTTTGGGCTGACTATGAGCCAGCCTTCGAACTTCCCGTTATTTATTTTGTTCTCAGCTATTTTGAAATTTGTAAATCTGACCTCAGATTCTTGATCAGCGGTTCAAAAAAACCTTCGAGTACAAATTTCCTTAAGATTTCGAATGTTTTTAGTATTTTTCCCAGCAAATCGGACTCGCCATTTTGAATTTCGCTAATCTGACTTCAGATTCGTGATCAGTGACCCAAAAAACCTACGAGTACCAAGTTTCATCCAAATCCAAATGTTTTTAGTTTTTTTTGCAGCATATCGAATACGCCGAATGAAAATATTGCAAAACTGACTTCAGATTCGTGATCGGCGATCAAAAAAACCATATGGTACCAAATTTCATTGAAATCCGTTGATTCGTTCTCAAGATATCGTCATTTTTGTTGCGTTTTTTAGAATTTTGTTATTTGAATAGTTCAAAAAGTACTGATCCGATCGAAGCCAAAATCTAATCAGTTCCAAGTTGAGAAAATCCCCGTCGATTGAGCCCAAGTTGATCGAAATCCGACCACGCGTTCTCGAGATATCGCGCGGACAAAAATGTGGTCTCGCACAAATGGTCGGAGGTGATTCTTTGGACCTCGAAACGTGAAGATTTAGTGAAAACTCAACTTTTCATTTTCGGGGTGATCACAATAACTTCCTTTTTTCTCTGAAAACAGAGAAACGGGAAGTTAAAAAAGACCTCTGTAATGATAATTTTACACGTAAAACATTCGCTAATTGAAAAACTAATTAACCAATCGCAAAAATCTTGGGATACATCGTAGATGATATATCTGGGAATATCGTGTCCAAATTTCGAGTCAATTGGTCCGGTAGTTTCACAGATTTCATCACCACCAGCAAAGTATCAATCAGCAGGGTTGATAGCGAGTCACTTTTCTCACTATTAGCCGCACTTTCTGCAATCAAAGTCACTTTTTCCAACCTTTTTTCCAAGATTTGATCAATCGAGTCACTTTTCTGGTCACAATTCATCTTCGCACTGCTAAAATATAAATTTTTTCACCCTCAAATCTGTTTTTTTCGCGACGTCTTACCGCGATCTCGAATTGAGGTAAGATTTTGCGCATCTCATGATATAAAAAAAAAAAATGATTTCATTGATCGAATAATTGTTTCAAATTAACATTGTATTCTACTCCAATCAGAACCACGACCCGGTAATTAGTTTCTCAATTAGCGACTGATTGACGTGTGAAATTATCATTGAAGAGATTTTTGCGATTTTTTGTCGCGACCACTCTATACTCTCTAATAAAAACCTCACCAATTCTTTTTTAGTCCTGCCGTTTCTTGCGATTGCTAAAAATTTTGTGAACCTTGCGCAATTTTTGTTTCTTCTTTCTTTTACCTCTTTTGCTTTTTCATCTACCAACAGCGGAATTTTCTCAGTGCCTACTTCATTCGCGATTTAACCCGGCTGTTGTTTTCACCGTCAATTCCAACCGACTTCAGACCCTCAGACCCTCAGTCCTCCTCGTAGCTACTAGGTCGGTTATACGACCTTTAGAAACTCCGGCTTATTTCCCTCGCGGGTTATCGTCGTTCTCGGGTCTGCAACGTGGCTATTGCGAATAAAACGTGCCGCGGGTTGAACCGCGGATTTTTTCATCCCTTGCCTTCCTTTATTTTTCATCTCATTTCCCCACTCGATCTCATTCTTTCCTGTTTAATAACTCAAATTTCAAATATGCGCGTGTATCAAAATCCTCAATTTTTGTATTTTTCATTTGAACACTTTCAAAAGTCTGAACCCTGATTCAAAGAATCAAAATCGAAGAGACCGTAGGGTCAAGAAACAAATTTTCTCTTCATATATATTTTTTTTCTGCAAAAATTTTGTTACAACCATTTATTTTTTATTTTTTGTTCTTCTATGGAATCTTTAGAAAAAAATTATATTCGATTTTCAGAAACACAGAAGAACAAAAAAAATACAGAAAATTTATTCGTTTCGGGTTCGTTCCGCGTACGAAGAACGAATTTATAAAATGCTGTAGCGCAAAGGGGATGAAATAAAAACGGAATAAAAAACTGATTCTGATTCGGTGGAAGGATTTTTTTATTTTTTTATTTTTTTTCATTGTGGAGATACAAAACTGAATTTTTCGGATTAAAAAAATGTGGCGATATTTGATTCCATCGAAGCAAAGGGTGGGTTAAAAAATAAATAAAAAATTGACTATAAATGATAAAGTTTATGAATTTGATTATTAATTAATTAATATTTTCTAATCAACTTCAATATATTTTTTATAGTTATTTTTCCAGTTATACTTTTTCTTTCCATTATTTTTCCTTTTTATTTTTATTTTCTTTCTTTTTATGCATACATATTATATACCGTCTCGATATTGGTCAGACGCAGTAATGGTCGAGAAGACATCATAAGGGATGAAAAATACTTGTATTCGAACGTGACACCGAATTTTATTAAATGATTTTCAATTATTTCTCAGTGATTTTCGATAATCTCAAAGCCATTCCTTTGTCTGATTTCAACTGATGATTCCAGGAATTAATAGTCCTTTCAATTTTATAATATATAAATGAATTATACTTATTATATGTATAACAGAAATTAAATTAGATCCTTCAGCGGTCTATAAATAATGATAATAATAATTAAAAAAAAAAATTCTTATAAAAATTATTCACTTTTCAATATAGAAATTAAATGAGGTTCTTCAGCGGTTTATAAATAATGATAATAATAATAATAATAATAAAAATTACATTATTAAAAAAAAATTCTAATCAAAATGATTCATTTTTCATCAATATTTCGCGTGTCTAATGACATAAGGTCGTAAGCACCAATATACGACTTTTTGCTTTTCGTAACAGCAAAAGGTTGTATATATATATTTTTAGGGGAGACCGGGGCTAGTTGTCACACTTTTTACTCTCTGATTTTTAGAATTTTTCCAAATTTTTTTTTCGCAAATCTTGAGATGGGGTATTGTAGATGCATCCTTTGCGCACCTACAGAAAATTTTTGGTTATTCTAAAGCAAGTCTGAGTAGGTTTTTTCGAATTTTCAAAAAAATTCGCGGAGTGTGACAACTTGCCCCGAGGCGGGGTAAGTTGTCACAGACCCCGGGGTAAGTTGTCCCGAGTATTTTAAATGGCGAAAACGGGTTTCATTGTATTGTCTCCGGAAACCACGAAACAGTCAACCTAGACTCCGAACACCCCACAAACCATGCGAAATCCCACCCAGACTCCGATAATCTTGAGAAAGTTGACATCAACTCAAAAAACCATGGTTAAGTCAAAATGGGGTGAGTTTTTACACGTGACAACTTGCCCCAATAATTTTGTGACAACCTGCCCCAACCCGCTATTTTGTTTAAAAATTTGCACATCTTGCTGACCCGCCATTCAAATATCAACAATATGTACATCAAATGAAAGCGTTAAGAATAACCTTTCCGAATATCGTGTACCGAAATTTCTCAAGGCAGTCTAGAAAATGAGAAAAAACATATTAGAAGATGGAAAATAATTACTTTTCCGGTCCGATTTCAGTTTATCGATCACTGCGAGACCGAATATGATGCGATATTCAATTTAATGACATTAGTTTGTTTCAAACATCGAACTACAACTTTGATCTATAGCACCGTTCGATCTGTTATCTAGCGGTGGAGATATGGACACTGTGACAACTAACCCGTGTGACAACTAGCCCCGGTCTCCCATATATATATATATATTTTTAATGGTATTTAGACTAAGGACCCGAAGATTCGTTCATAAACGTTGAAATTTAATACTAGGTCAATTAAAAGCAGAAGGTCGTATGTACTGGTGGATACGACCTTCCAGTCCTAACTTCGCAGAAAACAAATGGTTTCCATTAATTGCAGAAGGTCGTATCCGCCAAATAAACGAAAAAAAATGGCGGATACGACCTTATGGTTTTAACAACGATTATTTTTTATCGAACCTTTCGAAACGGTCGTGATTTCAATTTCTCTTCGCGTTTCAGGTGTTTTTGAGACTTTTTGAAAAATCATGAAAAATAACTTGAAAAAAAATGGCGGATACGACCTTCTGCTTTTAACAACGAATTTTTTTATCGAACTTCTCGAAACGTCGTCGATTTCAATTTCTCTTTGCGTTTCACGGGTTTTTACAGCTTTTTGGAAAAATCATGAAAAATTAAAAAAAGAATGTCGGATACGACCTTCTGCTTTTAACAACCGATTTTTTTTTATCGAATTTCTCGAAACGTCGTCGATTTCGATTTCTCTTTGCGTTTCACGGGTTTTTACAGCTTTTTGGAAAAATCATGAAAAATTAAAAAAAAAAAAATGACGGATACGACCTTCTGCTTTTACCATTTGTTTTTATCTTCCTCAAAAATTGTAATGAAAGAATGACGTATTCGCCCAACATACGACCTTTTGCATTTTTATTTTTCGATCTCGTAATTTCAGTTGATCTAATACGTTTTGATCACTTTTAGAGCGAATGGCGAAAAAAAAATCATACGACCTTTTGCCAACAAAATCGTGTTTTTGGCGCTTACGACCTTATGTCATTAGACACGCGATTTCATTCGATCGATGTTTCCACGTGTCTCGTCCGATAACCGCATCAGAGACTGGATGGAAGACTTTGGGGTAGGTTAGGTTGAGTTTCGGGTTTGGATTATAAGTTAGGTTCCGTGTGTGGGTACCCATATACCCGTGAAAGTCGTCTTATACTCCTCTACTACCTAGTTTCCGGAGTTCGCGTACCCGGAAACTCCGATAAAAGTGTCGCAGCTAACTTTCTTGATTAACAGCCGACGCTTTTAGGTCAATTTTTTTTCTTCATTTTATTTTATTTCATTTTATTTTTTTGCGTTACCCCCGGGTATAAGCTGAAACCGCGCCCCTTCGGAAATTCTCGGTCGGGGAGGTTGATTGAAAATCATCAGGACATGGACGGTTTTACAATTATTAGACACTTTTATTTTTCATTTTTTTTTTCTGTCTTTTATGTTTATAAATCGATATTTCAGGAAGATAAAAGCTCTCACTGTATCGTACATGTTAACAAGAAAGAAACAAACCCAAAATGTGTTGAAAAATGGAGAATTGATAACAGATATGGGGCATTCCATGTCAAATTGACTAATAATTTTTCCTCCACACCATTTTTTATTCGATTTACGATTTTCTATATACGATTCTTCGATCTCAGAAGAGTACTCAGATTATTTTCCGCCAACCGTTAATTTTTCTATGATTATCACAACCCGCCTGAAATTGATCTTTTTTATATCGTTAGCAAAATGATCAAAAATTTCAAAATTTACCGCAAAATTTTTGTTAATTTTCGTAATGTTGCAACATGGCGTTTTTGTTTGTTCAAAACGTTTAAAACGCTGAATAAAGAATTGAAAAAAAAATAAATTCTACCCATCATTGGAGACGGGTGTCAAAATGATAGGATTGAAAAATGAGATTTTTTTTTTAGATTAAAAAAAAAGGTCAACTTTAGATGGGGTGGAATAATAATAGAAACAATTAACGGTTGTTGGGACATATCTGAAAAAAAAATGAGGAGTACTTCTTGAGATCGAAGATTCATATAGATCAATATATATTCTTGTAGCCGCATCTTTTTTTTTTTACATTTTGAGACCAATATTATTAAAAAAATTAGTTCAAATAGTCGCGTCAAGTGAGATTAAAATACAGCAAATAGAAAAATTGATTAGTAAACAACTATTAATTGGTAGAGACTACGGACTAGAAAGTCCTGAAGATACTCGAATTCAGTTTTTTCATCATATCTCCGCAACCGTTGATCCTATCGTCTCGGAGGTTATTATAAAAAATGAAGCTTGCTAAATTCTCTACAAGAAAGGTTCGATACATTTTTCTCGTATCTTCGATAGTTTTTCTCTAATACACCAGCGAATAGGTACATAATTCTCACAAGGTTCTATACAAATGTCGATACTTTCAGCCCTGTATTACACAAAAAGTATTGAGGATATGAAAAAAATGTATTGAACCTTTTTTGTAGAGAATTTAATGAGCTTCATTTTTGATAATCACCTTCATGACGACGGGATCAACTGTTGTCGAGATATGATGAAAAAACAGAATTCGAGTAGGTACCTTGGATAATTCAAGATGGATTATTTTTCAAAAATCATGTAACTCTGAAGCATTTACTGGTCTTCCTGAAACACGCCATGTCTCGTATCTCTCACTTCCTCACTGCCCCAGTTCCACGGATTATACTCCTCATCCGCCCCTACTTTTGATTTGCCTATGCAAAGAGAAGAGGTGGAGAGGAGAGGGTAGAGTTGATCCAATTTATCAACAACGTCGCTCTCATTGATTGACCCCAAGCTGCAATCGAGTGTATAAAGACTGTTTCTGCACCCTGCCTAGACTCGACAAAATATTTCATGAATATGGATATTTCCGATTTCATTGTTGTATCGATGCCGTTGCAGTTGCACAGAATCGCAAACTTTGCCCGGTCTAGTCCACTGTCAGTTTTATGCAGGAGGGTAAAATTGCACAGATGGACTCAGTGCATTTTTTATGTCAAAAATCAAAGTTGTGCCAATTTAAGCCCCTCCCATTCTCGGCACATGAAATGTGCCACCCTGTACATGTATCGTCAAGTTTTATCACCACTGGCTTGTAATTGAGAATTGGCGATGATAACTCCGGGGGTACAGTCTCTCACTGTACCAGGTACCAGGTACCCCAGCTGCTAGTAGCTGATACAATTCGTAAGAATCGAAGTTTTCGATTTAAAAAAAAAAAAAAAAAAAATACCTTGCGCAGATGTCAGTTTGATAAATGTATCTGCCAAAAGTTATACGACCTACATTATATATATAAATATATATGCGGACCTGAAAAAAAAAGCTTGTAGGTGGAGTCTCGTATCGTTCTTTTTTCATGACGTCACACTACTGTCTGGGTCCTAGGATAAGTTTTTCTCGCACAATCTCTCTGATATAAAAAAAGACATTTCACAACTTTTGCAAAATCCCCCGCTATTCGTATTCCAAACATACCTCGTGACTAAAACTTTTCAAATTATACTATCACTTCTCCCTCTTTCACTGCCACTGGTCAAGGAAAAGCCGGGAAATTTGAAAAAAAATATATCATCACGGAAGTCACGAAGAAGTCAGGAAATTCGAAAAATGGTCAGGAAAAGGTCAAGTAATTTTATAATGACGATACAGAAACAAGACGGAATAATAGATTACCTGCGATTTTATTTTTTTTTTTATTTTGGCTTCCTCGCACGGAAATCTTGATCAATGGAAATAGTAGGAAAACTCGTTTTCTTTCTTGCACCATTGATTCGAGGCGAGTTCAAAATCCCGAACGATTTTGCGTCGAAAGCTCATAATTCCGAATTTAAAAGTACCGAATGGCATAATTCCGAATTGAAAAGTAACCGAAAGGCCATAATTCCGAATTTTAAAGTACCGAATGGCATAATTCCGAATTGAAAAGTAACCGAAAGGCCATGATTCCGAATTGAAAAGTAACCGAAAGGCCATAATTCCGAATTTAAAAGTACCGAATGGCATAATTCCGAATTGAAAAGTAACCGAAAGGCCATAATTCCGAATTTTAAAGTACCGAATGGCATAATTCCGAATTGAAAAGTAACCGAAAGGCCATAATTCCGAATTTTAAAGTACCGAATGGCATAATTCCGAATTGAAAAGTAACCGAAAGGCCATAATTCGAATTTTAAAATACCGAATAATTCCGAATTGAAAAGTAACCGAAGGCCATAATTCCGAATTTTAAAGTACCGAATGACATAATTCCGAATTGAAAAGTAACCGAAAGGCCATAATTCCGAATTTAAAAGTACCGAATGGCATAATTCCGAATTGAAAAGTAACCGAAAGGCCATAATTCCGAATTTTAAAGTACCGAATGGCATAATTCCGAATTGAAAAGTAACCGAAAGGCCATAATTCCGAATTTAAAAGTACCGAATGGCATAATTCCGAATTGAAAAGTAACCGAAGGCCATAATTCCGAATTTTAAAGTACCGAATGGCATAATTCCGAATTGAAAAGTAACCGAAAGGCCATAATTCCGAATTTTAAAGTACCGAATGGCATAATTCCGAATTGAAAAGTAACCGAAAGGCCATAATTCCGAATTTAAAAGTACCGAATGGCATAATTCCGAATTGAAAAGTAACCGAAGGCCATAATTCCGAATTTTAAAAGTACCGAATAATTCCGGTACCGAATGGCATAATTCCGAATTGTAAAAGTAACCGAATGGCAGGCCATAATTCCGAAATTTAAAGTACCGAATTAATTCCGAAAGTACCGAATGGCATAATTCCGAATTGAAAAGTAACCGAAAGGCCATAATTCCGAATTTTAAAGTACCGAATGGCATGATTCCGAATAAAAAGTACCGAATGGCATAATTGCGAATTGAAAAGTAACCGAAAGGCCATAATTCCGAATTTTAAAGTACCGAATGGCATAATTCCGAATTGAAAAGTAACCGAAAGGCCATAATTCCGAATTTTAAAGTACCGAATGGCATAATTCCGAATTGAAAAGTAACCGAAAGGCCATAATTCCGAATTTTAAAGTACCGAATGGCATAATTCCGAATTGAAAAGTAACCGAAAGGCCATAATTCCGAATTTTAAAGTACCGAATGGCATGATTCCGAATAAAAAGTACCGAAATAAGAGTTTTGCACGAAAAAACCGTGCAAAACATCATTTCGGTACTTTTAAATTCGGAATTATGCTTTTTGGTTACTTTTCAATTCGGAATTGTGGTCTTTCGGTTACTTTTAAATTCGGAATTATGCTTTTCGGTTACTTTTCAATTCGGAATTATGGTCTTTCGGTACTTTTGAATTCGGAATTATGGCCTTTCGGCACAAAGTCGTTTGGAATTTTGAGCCCGCCCCCGGCTCTGGCCCGTTTGCACAGAAAGTAACCACAAAAAACGTCCAAATCTTTTATTTCGAGGAAGAAAAATCCTATCTTCGTGCCTTTTTTCCCTCAATTTCTTTTTTTTAATTTTATTATTACTTTCTCAGCCATTTTATGCACCATGAAGTATCACGAACTCGATATGGTGCCTGTGCAATATTCGAAAGTCGTGTTCAAAGCGGGTGCGGAGCGGAGCGACTCGAGGAATTGTGATATAATACCCCGGGCACAGCCCGAGCATTCTTTTACTACGGCTTTTAGTTTTCTCCCTTTTATTAACCTGCCCTTTGACCCCGGTACCGCTGGCGGCTCTTCGCCTCCGCTCTTCTTCTTCTTCTTTCGGATCGACGACGAGAAGGCCGCCGCCTAAACGACCGGAGCCCTCGAAACTTTTAATTAAACCGAATGTTTGTACTTTTTTTTTTTTATTACGTTTTCAAATTTTTTTTTTAAACTTTTTTTTTGTCTTCATCATTTTATTTTTCTTCCTTCAACTTGAATTTGACAGTCTTTTTTTTCCCACTAATACCGACTCGTACTTCTCCCTGACCGCGCATTATATCTATACTCATTAGCTCTGCTAATTGGAGGAAAATTCAATAAAAACGAGTCAACGACGGAATATTTCTGACAGATTTGCATTTTTTTTTTTTTTAATAACTAACAAAATTTGAAAATTTAAAAAATAACAAAATAGCAAATTTGCAAATTTGATAAAATATTGATAAAGCAGCACTTTTTTCTTAATTTCTTTTTACCGTTTAATTGATTTTCATATTATAATTGAAGTTAAAGTATTGAAAAATTATCCCACGGTGAGGAAGAAGAAGCAAAGAGGTTTATCTGCGATTGTCGATAAAGTGCAAAGTGCAATAGAATTCGCAGGCTGACGGAGTTTATGATACAGTCTAACCGTAACCCTAACCCAGGACCCCCCGCGAGGCGGATGCGAAATAGTGCGAAACCGCGGGAATGATGGGTTTTTAATCAAGTAAAGTGATGGGCTGCGTTGGTTCTTCCTTCCTCTTTACCCTTCCAATTCCTCGTTCTGCACACGTAATTTTCGCTCCGCTGTAACTCCTACTTCTAGTACGGTTTAATCCTGTTAATTAAATAAATTAAGTTGATTGCTGAGCGAACGTTTATTACCAAGGGACCCAACGACGCGACGTTAAATTATTTCCACATCCGCAGAATCTTCTGACTACTCTATACGATTTTTTTTTAACTTCCCGTTTCTCTGTTTTAAGAGAAAAAAGGAAGTTATTGTGATCAACCCGAAAATGAAAATTTGAGTTTTCACTAAATCTTCACGTTTCGAGGTCCAAAGAATCACCTCCGACCATTAATTGTGCGTGACCACATTTTTGTCCGCGCGATATCTCGAGAACGAGTTCGCGGATTTTGATCAGATAGGGCTCAATCGACGGGGCTTTTCTCAACTTAGAACTGATTAGATTTTGGCTTCGATCGGATTAGTACTTTTTCAACTATTCAAATAACAAAATTCTAAAAAACGCAACAAAAATGACGATATCTTGAGAACGAATCAACGGATTTCAATGAAATTTGGTACCATATGCTTTTTTTGATCGCTGATCACGAAACTGAAGTCAGTTTTGCAAAATTTTCATTTGGCGTATTCGATATGCTGCAAAAAAACTAAAAACATTTGGATTTGGATGAAACTTGGTACTCGTAGGTTTTTTGGGTCACTGATCACGAATCTGAAGTCAGATTAGCGAAATTCAAAATGGCGAGTCCGATTTGCTGGAAAAAATACTAAAAACATTCGAAATCTTACGGAAATTTGTACTCGAAGGTTTTTTGAACCGCTGATCAAGAATCTGAGGTCAGATTTACAAATTTCAAAATAGCTGAGAACAAAATAAATAACGGGAAGTTCGAAGGCTGGCTCATAGTCAGCCCAAACCCGGTTGTTTATTCTTCTTTTATCTCACGTTATCTTTTACTATATTTTCCAGAATTCTAGAGTCAGTTTTGATTTTTTTTTATACAATCTTTCAATTAAATAATCAGACAGTCGCTAAAAAACTGAAAAATAGTTGCTTTCAAAGCTTTCAGATTTTAGAATAGAGTGAATTTGAAAAAGAGATACGAAAAGTTGAAACTATCATTAATTTGGAAGAAAAATAAAAATATATTTGATTCACCAATTTTAGAACTGTAGAATAACTAAATTATCATTATCATTATTATTGCAAGATAGTTTTTACAATTTATCAAATTTCATTTTTTTTTTGTTAAAAAATGATTTTTCTTTCAATTCTCTGAATCCACATGATTTTTTTTCTACCGGTAAAATTATAATTATTCATTTATATTAGAAAAACTGGAATAAACGAGTGGATTGGAAATTAATAGTAAAAATAATGACAAGAAAGAAAATAAAAACGAGATTGAGTCAGCTATTATAATTAGAAAAAGCTCTTTTGTCTCGGTGGAGGAGATTCTTGATGTTCTTGAAGTAATAAAAAATCTCTGCTAACGAGTGTATACATACCTACCTACCTACCTATCCAACTCGCTCTTTTTAATTTCATTTCTTTATCGAAAGCAAGCATTCAACCTGAGGATATAAGACAGAAGTTTTTCTATCGTCGCTACTCTCGATAAAATTAAGGGAGGAAAAAAAAAGTAATGGAAGAGGCTAGCTATTCACTATTCATACACTTTTCAATATTCGATGCTATTCTTCCATTCTATTCATACCTGGTAAAAAAATTATTCATATAGATTTCTATATATATATATATATATATGTATATATTAGGAAAATTTATTTTCAATTAATTTTTCAAAGACATCGTGGAAAAAAATAACTACAAATTGTTATACTTACAAATTTGACGAAAAATTAGAAGTAAAAAAAAATTTTTATTTCAATCCCGACGGAAATTTTCCTAAAATTTTTCTTTTTTTTTTTTTAACAGTAAAGTAGAAATTTTTCACTGGGGTTGTTTTTTTTTCCTCCACTTTGTTACTACTTATTAATTTATTTACTTTGGATTTCGTCCCTCATCCCATCAGTAAAGGTTTACGATCTCGTGCCCCGAATTTCCGATCAGGTAAAATTGTTATCGACGAACGGGGGAAAACGGGAATCGGTCCAAACTCTATTTTTGTGTCCAAGTATTGATGCTGCTAGGCATTCGCATTTGAGGAACCCCAGGGCAACTGAATCGTGTGCCTATTTCACTTTATTTCATCGTTACATTTTTATTCCACACACAATTTCAATCGTTCAATTTCCCCAATTTTCCTCTTTCAATCATTATTATTATTATCATTATTATTGTTATCGTCATTTTTATTTTTTTTTTATCTCGTTTGATCCAATTGAATCAAATTCTTCATCTTCGTTCTCGTTTGATCCTCCCTTGTCTCCTTCTTTATTCTTGGATTCCTGCGCAATATCCTAGATCGCCGAGCTGGATGGAAAGTGTAAATTGTAATCTAAGGGATGAGGAAATCCGGGGGTAACGAGTTGAGGACAAAAACAACTTCCGGCACCTCTACGCGGGTCGCTGCTGACGAATTTAACACCTACCTATACCCCCCAAGAATTTCTATCGCTTTTCGTTTATCTGCGTTGTCACACCTACAAATTTTTCATTTTTTTTTTTTTTTTTTTCTTTCAACTTTCTTCATGTTAGAAGGAAACAAGCAATCATGATAGATACACAACAATAGAATTAAACTATCAAGTATTGATGAGATTGACACGAAAAACTTTTCTTTTTTTTTTTTTTTTTTTTAACAATATCTGAGTTTTTTTCACTCGAAAACATGAAGAATTTGAACTGTATATCAAATTTGAATGTAGAATTGATGGAACTGACTAGAATTAATGAAAAAATATTGGAAAATAATCAATTAAATTGACAATTATTTTATTATTATTATTATTATTATTATTATTATTTTTTTTTTGTATCTGCTTCGAAATGTGAAAAATTTATTT